>JMFS01109202.1:0-13745 GCA_000699545.1 Podiceps cristatus
CCAGGACTGCTGATAAATAATGGAGAGTGGCAGATCCCAAGAGCTCCAGTAAAACAAGGGAAAGGAGCTGCTATGGCTGCACCCTGTATCCCCAGGGATTCAGTGCTTCCTACTGTTGAAAGCCCATAATCTTTGTCCCACCTGACTCAGAGCTGGGACTTTGGGTCCCCCCCGGCATCCCCAAAGCCTTCCCTTCCCAGTGGGCAATCAGCCTCTCTAAGCCTGGTGCAGAAGAAGGAAAAACTGTTCATCCTGCAAAAACTTCACAGGGGGGAGTGTGGTGGAGTCAGTCTTTACCCAGCTTTACCAGGGACTGAGCGAGGCAGCAAGGAGCATGGGAGACACAGCCACGCTCTTCTGACCGCAGGAGGTGGGGCTGGGAAGGACCTCTGCTCCCCTGGCGCGGTGGGAGCAAAGACGGCAGGAGCGATGACTGTGACGGGCCGCCCTCCGCATCTCTCGGCGGCATCAGCGCTGGCACACGTGGCACGGCATGGTGTGGCACAGCGCGGTGCAGAGCCACTGCCCTCCTTGGAGCTGCTGGAGGTGGGTGCCAGGACATGCGCACGCTGCTGAAAAGAAGGGGATTCCTTTGGTGAGCTGAACAAGATTTAAGTCATACGCTGGGCCCACTTTTGGGGTGATTTCTGCAACAAGAGATGCTGTAAGGCAAACAGAGCCAAGCCGCCGCGTTCAGCTTCTGGCCAGGGGGAGTCTGGGCCTGAGCTCTTCACTTGGGTCTGGCTGAATGCGGCAGCAACTTCCCAGCCTGCCTCTGGATGCACGTGCTGTATTTGGAAATGAAAAGCACGGATGTTGAGACATTAAACACCTTATCAGACTGCATTATTTTCCTTTCTTTCCATAGCTTATCTCTTTTTGTTAAGTACCTTTTCTTCTGCACTATTGTTCCTCCTCATCCTGCTCATTCCCTGCTATACCAAAGTCTTAAAGCAAAAGATTGTCCTCATCTGTCATTCAACAACCTATTTTTGGCCTTTTTTTTCTCACACTGAAAGGAAAGCATCACTAATTTCACTGCAACTTTGGATCTCTTATTTTCTTCCAAGCTCCTTCGGAAGAAATCACAATCATTCAACCCTCAGTTTGGTCAATGCCACCAGTTTACCTATTGGCAGATGCAGTCCCTCTTTAAAAAGATCGCCAGCAAGATGAAGAGAGCTACTAAAAGCGGCAAAACGTGGCAGTCACCACTTGCTGACGCAGCTGGCGAAGAAGCCAAGTGCCTTACAGGCCTGCAAAACCTTATTGCCATCAGGCACTGGATCAGGGCTGGGAAGGCAAGTCTGGCTGGAGGCACCGCGTCTGCCTGTTGTCCACCCAGCACAGTGAGCCGCGATCACGACCCATCCACCAGCGCTGGCGAAAGCTAGTATCTTCCCTCGGCTTCGGTGTGGCAGTGCACATCCACTTTCAGATGGATGTAAGCTGGTGGTCTGGTGTATGCGCTGCCGAAGTAGGCACACGTCCCTTCTGCTTCCATGCTGCAGGAGCAAGCAGCTGGGCCGGAGAGTGGCCTCAGCTGGTTTTCACAACCTCCTGTGAAGCTCTTTCCCCCAGGGGTTGTTGAGGGTTGTGCTGAATGGCAAAATTTCAGCCGTGCATGGAGATCTTCTGAAAATTGCTCTGGGTGACCTGCTGCTAATAGCCACCTGCAGAACTCCTGCTCGTCTCTCCCACAGTGTTCTCCTCCAAAGAGGGAAGAGCAAAAATTGCCTGACACAAACGCAGTGTACAATTTGAAGCACTTTTATTTATTTAGAGGCATTTCTGAGCATCTTATATAACATTAATGGATTTATCTTTAGCTCTCCCCTTTAGTCTCAGCAACAACATGAAAGCCTCACTGGGGGAGAATGGCAGAGACCTCCAAGTACTTTGTGTGTTTATTTTAGTGTACTTTTTTTAAAAGGTAGAAATGTTTGGAACAACTTTGGAAAGGAATTAACCGGTTATTTCCATACCAGATGTAGTCCTTTCAGTTCTAGAGCAATTTCATTCTGAGCTGATACAAACTGAAATCCCTTTTCCTTCCAGATTGTCATCCCCAGTAAAAAATAAATCATCTGCACAGCTTTAGTGATGTTACAGGTGTTTTACATATGGAAATATTAAGCTCCAGAGTGCTTGGCAAATTGCTCATCAACCCCTGGGAAATGCATGGTGAAGAGACACAGGTCCTTGTGAATATCTTAAACACAAGGTCACATACTTGCTCGCATCAAGTGCCAGTTGAAATGGAAAGAGAAACAGAGAAATCGAGCATAAATGAGACAGAAAAGGATGAAATCAGTAATGTCCCCTTGTGCAGAAAACAAACACTATAGATGAGCAAGGAGGCGGCTGCTACGGAGCAGAAAACCACATCAGCAGAGGATGAAAATGTTCTTCTACTCTTGGGGACTGCCATGTGGAAAATAAGCAAAATAATAAGTGTGAAAATGGACTAAATAACCACCACACAAGGATTACGTAGGGCAGCTGGGGTAAGGGGACGGTTAAGGTCACCTTCAGGCTTTGTGGAAATGAGAGGCTGAAATGGAAACAGCAGGATGGCAGCAAGTGCAGTGATCATGGCAGTGCCCTGAACTCAGCAAGACCACTCAGGGGTTCAGTGGGCACAGATGCAAAAATATGTATGTTTTGCAGGATCAGATCTTTATTCAGACATACTTATCCTAAAAACTACCAAGCTTGATCCAGCAAAAGACTGTATGAAAAACCTGCTGGAGTCCAGCAAACTTAACCATCCCTTTTGAAGAGCACAGGGCAGATTGAAGACATCTTCCTCTTTAATAGGGAAGAGAGCCTGGATGTCTTGTTGCTGCGTTGCAACATCTGCTCAGATGAAGATTCCTGGTGTCACGCAGGGATGTGTTATCTCTGCTGGTTGGAGCCCCACAGTGTGAAAAGGCACATCACAGACCCGTGGGGCCGGGCTTCGCTTGTGGGGCAGTACTGTGAGTTCCCACTTGTACTGCCTGCAAGCTGAGGACGTCTCTGAGATGCAACATCTTTTGGAGTCTAGGATCAGGGAGATGAATTCTCCTCAAAGGCAGGCTGCCTTTCTTGCCACTGGCGATCAAGGAAGCCAACAGACTAGTTTGGGTTGGATATGTCATTTTCTTCTAGCTGAAATTAGGTGAAGTGAATGCCACTGATACCTTACAGTTCCTTTGACTTATGTGACAGAAAACCCAGTCAGGATAATTGTGTCCTTCAGACACAATTCAGAAAGTTTGGGCACAGTAACACCAAGTATTATATTCATTACTGTTTTACACAGGTTCAGGTAAGACAATCTTCTTTCCACTCCCCAAAAGCAAGTTTTCAGGGAGATTTCAGATATAGCAAAAAAGGTCTGGCAACATAACTGCAGGGTGTGAGCTTTCAATTTATTTCTATAAGAAGGAACTTCTGATTGAGAAAACAGTAGGGAATACCTTTTTGGACTAATTGACAACAGAGAAGGCAAAGCAAGTGAATAGACCATGGATACTGTCCCCATTTCCAGGCAAGGCAGAGGGCCGAAGATAAATGCGGGGTCATGTATCAGGGGCAGAATAATCCCATGCAACACTGCAGGCTGGAGGCCTGGAGTGGTTAGCAAGAAGCTTTTCAGAAAAGGCCTTGGGGGTCCTGGTGGAAAAGCTGAAAGTGAGCCAGCAATGTGCCCTTGAGGCAAAGGACAACCCCATCCTGGGCTGTGTCAGCAGGAGTGTAACTGGCAGGTCCGGGTGAACAATTATTACCTCTGCTCGGCACTTGTGAGACCGCATCCAGAGTCTGGGGCTGCCCACTACGAGACAAGCATTGACACAGAGGAGCAAGCCCAGCGAGGGGCACCAGGCTGGTCAGGAGGCTGGAGCAGAGGATGGAGAAGGAGAGGCAGAAGGCTATGCTGGCTCAGCCTGGAGAAGAGAAGGGAATTGCTGCCTACAATTATCTAATGGAAAAGTATAGAGAAAACAGAGCCAGACCCTTCCCAGAGACACACACTGGAAGGATAGGAAGGACCAGACACAAGCTGAAAGAAGAGATATTTTGACTAGATATGAGGCAAAAAGTCTTTCTCATGGGAGTGGTGAGGCACTGGCACAGGCTGCCCAGAGAGGCTCTGCCATCTGCATCCTTGGAGTTTTTAAAAACTTGATGGGACACTGAGCAACCTGACCTACCTTTGCAGTTGCCTGTCCTTTGAGCAGGGGTTGGTCAATGCGATGCCAAGAGGTCCTTTCTCACCCGAATTGTTCTGATCCTGCAATCCCACATAAAAACAGAGCTTGGTGGGCAAGGAGGGTTAGAGCAGTATAAGGGTCTCAAGAGCAATAATCAAATGTTTACAGCAACATGACCAAGCCAAAGTTATATCTGAAAGACATATATGAAAAGAGTAAAAGAAGGCAGGCAGACAGACAGACATGTGGGACACACTCAGGAATCCAAGAATCAGCACAGGAGGCTGACACCAGTGAAAAGCATGGAGCTATACCAGTTACACAAGTATCTGGTAATTTAAACTTGTCAGAAATGTAAATTCTTGCAGTAGTCCAAAGCCCAGGGATATTACCAGCTAATGATGAAATCAGTCTGGATTGGAAAGGAGGTCACTGTGGCAGACGAGGGATGACAAAAGACAGCAATACATGCTTCAAAATATGCTTTGGGACAAGCACCCTTGTTGGTAATTACAAGCAATATGAAATAAACTCTGAAGGGGAGGGGACAGATTGTTCAACATCTATGAGAAAAGACTTTGCACTGTGGCATAAGGGTAAACACATTCCTGAAGAGCACTGAGTAGAGCAAATAACATGGAGCAAGTCACGTGGAGCAAATAATCCACTTGGACAAATCTGCCTTTCATTCTCTTTATGGGATGGCTGCCAACAGAACAAACTTTCCCTGGGTTTATTCAATTAACTGCTTTGTGATTACTTTCCCCCTACGGCAGGATCCCTAATGCTTCAGACCTGCTTTTTGGCGTGCGAACTGTGTTAATTAGCTGTGCAAAGAGGTACAAAGCAGAGAGGCTACGTAGTGTCATTTCTGTTCTCTGCCTGGATTCTCGGTCTGATCCCAGGCTTGATGGAATTTGTTTCTATTTATCTTTGATCAGTGAAAGCCAGAAGTGCTACACAGATTTTGGTGACTTAAGATGAGATAGCATCACTAAAGGTGAGGAAATTCTGATTTACTTGGCCTCTCTAGACCAGCTCATGGTTTGCAGTACGGAAGTCTGCAGGTGACCTGTAATTTATTGGGGCCCCTTAAAATATTGTCGTCCCACATGACTTCTTTGGTCCCCTAAAAGCTATCATTGCCCCTGGTGCAGGGGCAACAGAAAGGGAGATAAGCCTGCTCCTCATACCACCCCCAACCCATTTCAAAGGCCTCTGTGGTTCCATTAAAAGACTGTGCATTAGTATGTTAGACTGAAATTGCAGCTGAAATGCAGGCACATGCTCCTCTTCGCTGCCTTGGTTGTGGGAACATGACTCCCAGCAACAGCCCTGTAGGCACCGGGATCAGGCAAGTCCTGTAGAGCTTCACCAGAGGATATCTGACAGGAGCCTGAGGCATCAGTCCTTGAAAAACATTTTGCTGGTGTTTAAGGTTTGTTGGCCTGGGGGAGATGTTTGCATTTCATTTTCTCTCCTTACATTCCTACAAAATAGTTGTGATGTGGTCAGGGGCTTGTCTGGCTCATTTAGTTTCCTCTCTGCCATCATTCTGGCAAATGTTTTTTGGGACCTCTTTACCCTTGTTGAGTCAAGCAGTATCCCATATAAGTATTTTCCTCAAGACGTATCCAGGTTTAGACCCCTCATTATCTCTGCTTTTGGGATCGGGTGAAAAGATGTTTTCCAGAGCCGCATGCCAACCTCAGCTGAATGCAAACTCAAAGAAGGCAGCAAAGCAGCAGGAGCACGAACCTTACAAATAGGGGTGTGCTTACTTACCGGCAATTCATGGCTATACCCAGGTCAAGATATAAAGTGTGGCAGGAAAACAGACACAAACGCTTGCAGTAATTCACCGTCACTTCATAGGCAAACTGGAATCTTTTGTCTAATTACAATTCCTGCCTGGAATCTCGAGGGTCTAAATCATATGGGAGATAATACAGCTTTAAAAATGAAACAAAACTTTTACTGTTTTTTTTCTGCCATAGAACATATTTTTAAAAAGAGACTAAAAAATGTTAAGGTCACGCAAGGTTGCACAAACATAACCACTTGTTTGTAAATATCTGATAATAAAAGACTGAATTTTCTTTCGGGCTGTTGGTAAAAGATGAAGGCACTATCAGAAAACAGATCTGAAGCCAGCTTAATCTCCAGGAGCTTCACAAGGCAACTGGAGACAATTTAGTGTTGCAGCTAAGCAAGAGCTTACTGTGAAGTATCTCATAATAATTTTTAAGCTTGTAATGATTTTTTAATAATAAACAAGTGATTAGAAAGCAACATCCCAGTTCACTGATAAATCTAGGCTATGTCTGGGTATTTTGCCTATTTGCTGCTTTAACTAAAGCAACTTTAATTTGCCAGAGGCCAGTCAACACCCTATAGCAAGAGAGCTCAATCTAATGAAGCAGATGTTGGGGAAGGGAAGACCTTTTCTTTACTCACTCATAGGGAAAAATAATTGATGCTGAAAGCAGCCTTTCAGCATTTTTTGTGATAGTAACTTTTGCTTTGTGACTTTTACAACATAGAAGAAACTTGCTCTGAGTTGTTTTTCATGGAAAAGGACCTCAATGCTCTCTACAGGCAAGTCACGCAGTGGGTTGCAGCCAGCTCCCGTCCTGGCTGACTCGCAATTACAGCTCAGGCACTCCAGTAAGACCTCGCCACCCTCTGTTTGCAAATAGCTGAGTCTTGAAAGATGAGCAAGTACCTAGTCCAGCTCTCTGCAGTCAAGAAGTCCAGTTTGGTGACTAATTTGTTTCCCTGTTGGGGAACAACCCTACCTCTTGGTGGGTATCACCAGACTTCCCCAAGACCCATCCAGTGAGCATCTGTTCCTGAGTTCACGGGCAAAATCAGGCTGAGCTCCCTGGAGAGCACTCAGTGATGACTGACCCAACGCTCTCAGCCCAGGCTGAAGCTAACACTGACAGAGTTTGCTATGCTTATCTCTGTACCCCAAACTGCTTTTACCCTCCACGTACAAACGCAGCCTTTGAGCTCACCAACAGCACTGGCAGGCTGCCTGTCTCCAGCCCCGCTCGCCCCAGGAGCTGGGGTGTGAGAAAGGATGGAGCAGAGGCGCAGCAGAGGCTGGATAGGAGCCAGGCTGAGCCTAGCAGATAAATAGCTGCATTAGGCAGGTGCTGTGCCCGAACTAATGAGCCCTGCAGGAGATGGGATCTGTTCACTGCAGCGTCCTGCCAAGGCGTTGGGGTCTATCCACCGCCAAACCTGATGGGCACATCCACGTGCTGCGGCAGCCCCTCGCGCCGCCGGAGCAGCGGGGGGGATCAGCCAGCTGGGATGCTCTGCAGGTCATCTATGCCTCTGATTTCTCTCTCTGTAAATGAGGTGGGGACGATGTTCCCTGACATCAGTCAGGTGGTTTGGGATGCAGGACAAAAATCTTCTGCTGTAGGTTAAGCTGCTGTATGTGTGTGAGGGACCCGTCTGCAAAACTGGTCCTGTTGCCATAAACAACGTGAAGCTGCCGATCCTTTTGCTGCCGATGAGGCTGGGGGCATATGCTCTTGCAGTCTCATAGTTGGGCTGTAAATATCTAAGAGCCAAAATGAGGATGCTGAAGCTTAATTGCAGCCGCCTAAGTTTATTATTTTTTTACCTCGATCCCTTAATGATGATTATACTGCAAGTAGAGAATATAAAGCATTTTAAGAGCGTTAAGTAATACTTAGAGGGCTCATTAATCCACAGTTAATATGCAGCCACCACTGAGAGGGAACGAAGCAATCATGCCGCCTCAGCATTACGCAGCATGCTGTCCCTGCCTCCAGGAGGGACGCGGAGGGTACCCTCTCCCCCTGGACCATGGGAGGAGGCGGAGGTGGACAGAAGATGATGCTCTGGAGTAGACACCACAAGACATGTGCAGCCCCCCTAACCTCCCTTGTCATCATGCATTGGGGTTTTGGGGCAGATCTGCATCAACATCTTGACTTTTTTCCCTAAAAAGACAGCAGAGTAAACATCTTCTACTTTCAGCTTCTAACCAAAGTAAAATTCAGCCACCTAGGTCAAAGTTTAAGGTACTGTTTCAGAAAGGTGTGTGTCAGTGCAGCAACCTCTGTGCTTTTCCCTAGAAAAGGTAAAACCCTTGGGAGGTCAATCATAAATCATCTAGGCTTCACCACACCAATGACCTGATAAAAAAATAAATGTGTGGGAGTATTCACCAGCCTTATCTTCACTGATAAAAAATTTACTTTTCATCACTTTGGGTTTTCTTGGTCATTCCTAATGCACAACAGCAATTACAGTCTGCCTCGTTCAGTCCCTCCCAAGCACAGTGAGTTCCCAGTGCTGAAGCAGAGGCAGAAATCGCAGTGTCTGCAGTACAGCCATCCAGTCTCAGGGGTTTAATTGCAGAGGGGGGGTTAATTCTCATAGAAAATGTCCTACTATCACACAGCAAATAAAAAACCAAACAAATGTCAGCTCAGTGATCTTCGGAAGATCCTTAACAAGCAGAATATTCAAGGGAGTACTGTGCACTGTCTTAGGACAGGTTGAAATGAGAATGGAGGGTCATGTCAGGCAAGAGTAGATGGACACGTACTACATGGTCAAAGGCAATGTCTTCCTTTGTCCTGCCAGGGAACTTAATTTTCAACATACCTGTCATAACAGGAAATGAGTACTGAAGCTGTCACAGTTCCAAATATTTTTTTCATGTATTATCTTCACTTCCAGCATGTGAGATAAGGCTGAGGCCACCCATGTGCTGGCCAGGCTATATGACCAGCTGAATTGCATTTTGGATGAGTCTTGCGGCTCACACGTGGGTGCTACTCCAGTGACCCGTGGTCTATACACAGCATTGGCAGCCACCCCAAACTTCATGGCCAGGAAACAGGGGGTGTGGACAGGTCATCCTCAAAATATAACAGCTTGTTGCAAATTGATCCCCTCCTTTCTGTTTTGTGCTGCCCTCGTCGCTGATGTGGACATATCCTCTGCACCTCCTCTAATCCCGAAGCTATGCCTGGAGAAGCAATAAATTCCATATCATGATGTGATGCTTCTGATTTTCCAGAATTTTTATCTAAGTATAATCCATTGATGTTATTTAATTACCATAAAGCAGATGCCTTATAGCATCCAAAATACATCTATTTGCCTTAATTTTATAGTATGGTAATTAACTACCAACGACTTATTTAAAACAAATCTACAGAGGGAAATGTCACAGAAGCATCACTTTTTCATGCCCAGTAAATGCACCCACAATAACCAATTTGGTATTTAATTAGCTTGCTCATGAGCTCACCTCTGAGAAAATTTATTTCAGAGAATGTGTCAGCTATGGTGCTTAAGCAGGTTCTCAGAGAGAGGATGCACCAGCTGCAGGTCAGCAACAATTTTTTGTGTTATTATGTCAGAGTGTTTTGCTGTTCATACAGGCTTAATGTAGTTATGTCCTTCACGCAATTTTTAAGTTAGACTATTAAGCACATGGAAAATCAATATGCAATAGAACAATGTTAATTAAGTGAACCATAAATCAACCCGTCTGTAGGCACAGCAGGCACTAAAGACTTTCATAAAACTCCCGGCCTGTCATGATCAAAGGAGAAGAGACTGTTACCGTGAACACGTTTCTATGCATCGAATCTGCATTAAGCAACTTGTACACGCTAACAAATATTAATTGGGAAGGAAATTTGTGTCTGTCAGAATCTAGTAACTGTGCGGTCCTTCAAGAGTTCCTTCTGCTGTAGCTCTCTGGACAAGATGGGAATTGCACGAGTTAAACATCTCTGTTTCTGCATCGTGCTCAGGGATATAGTCCTCCTGGGAAGTGCAGGGCTGGTCCCTCAAACGAGGGTCAACCACCATCCCCTGGGATCGCTGAGCTGCCTCTTAGGCACCAATGCCAGGAACTGCAGGGCATCACGCTTGTGTCTTCTTTGACCTAAACGAAGTGCAAGTCGCAAGGCTGAGGATCTTCCACTGCTTGTCACTGACTTTGTGTACTCACAGCAAGTTCATCCATTGCTGAGGAGAAGCATCGGGAGGGAGCCTGGAAAGCTGGAGGCAGGGGCAGGCAAAAGGAGGGATCCCATTTTGAAACTTTGCTGACATAACACAGGGTGAAGCTTTGGAGAGGGTACCGTGAAATCTTCTTGCCTCCCAGACATAAATTCACATCCTTTAATGCTTGAAGAGATTCTTATGTTAACCTAGCCAGGCCAGCTGCACAAATCCAATGCCAAGATCCTTTCTCAGGAGCTTAAGTCCATAACTTCAGCTCCCTGATGTTTTTTTTAGAAAGACTGCTAGGTTAGACACAATGCCTTTCATTGATAGAGATCACTTATCTATGAGCAAAATACGGTATTTTTAGAAATGGGACTGCCAACAGGAAAAAAAAAAAAGGCTACATTTGATCATCTTTGGAAGGGCTTTGGGGAAGCTGCAAAGGGGATGTTCAGTGTCTTCTTTTTCCTGAATGTTAACAAAACAACAGCAACTTGAAATCCTCAGCCAAAGCCTGGAAATAAAGTATCCTCTCCCTCCTGCTTGGGAGAACTTTGATATCCCCACAGAAACACTGTGTCTGCTGTAAAAAATGGAGTAACTTTGCTGGGTGTTGGTGGGCAGTCAATGAAATCACCCCAGAAAAGTGAATTACAACTGATTGGCAATAGAGGTTTGCATCAGTTTGGTGAGACTCCCCTTGCTTGGGTTTTGCAATAGCCTTACATTCCCTTGGCACTTACTGCATCAGCCTGGTCCCTCCACAGTGGCTTTCCCCTGTGTTCCTCTCTCACAGCTTTTCCAGGTGCAGTTACAGCTCATCTCGACTGCTGGATCAGCACTCCTTGCCCTCTGAGGCTTCGTGAAAGTCACCCCAGCTTGCAAAACCACTGACTGGTGCTTCATCACTCCGTAAAAGCCAGTGATGTCTGCACACACCGCTTACCCCCTGCAGCAGAGTCCCAGCTCTCTCCATTGCTTTCCCAGGGTAGCTGCAGCATCCTGCCCCCACCCCGTGTTGCCAGATTGCTCCTTTACTTTTCCCCCCATCACATCCTCACCCATCCAGCTGGTTTCCCCATCCAGGAGCGGGAAGAGAGGGCTCTCCCCACAGAGCATCTTCTCCTGTGGGTTCTTCAAGCAACCCTGGTCATCCCATGTCGGGGAGATCAGGCTTTCTGCACCCTCAGCCTTGGGGGTACCAGCCTGGCAGTGTTACACTTAATGCCTCATTTCTGTTCTAATTAAACATTGAAACTCCTGTTTCAAGGGACTGGATCTTCTTTTTTTTTTTTTTTTATTTTTTTTTCCCCTGCAGTTGAGTGTCCATGGCTCATTGGTCTGGAAAATATCATGTTTGTCTTTGGCAAATAGCCAGATTTTTATAAAATGTTCCTCAAGTAGAAACTCCTGGTCTGCTTATAAATACTGTTACCTGTGTCATAAGCTGGAAAAACCAAGGCCTTTCTGAGGTTAAATCAAGGTCTGCAACACAGAAAGGAGAAAGCCTCTCTTTTCATTAAGGAAGCATTCATTCTCAGTAATTCTGTGGAATGAGAGATGAAACCTCTTCTGAAGTCAAGAAAAGTCTCAGGGGCTCAGCACTTACAGGTTCACACCTCCTATCAGCAGAAAGAAGGGGCTTTTTTGAAGCTGATCAAAATATATTTGATTTTGAAGTCACAGAAAGCCATTAATTATGCTGTTTTCAGAGATAATCAGTCTAGGCACCTGCCACATACAACAAACAGAAATACAATGCTAAAAAAAAAGGAAAAAAAAAAAAGTAAATGTAAGCTGATAGGATTTATAGTCCAGAAAAAGTTCCTGTTGAAAGACAGACACTATTCCCAATCTCACCTCAAAGTAGATAAACCAGGAGCTTTGTGTGGATGTTTCAACTCCTGATAGGGCTGTTGTGCCAGTACAACAGTCTAGAAAATAAATTTAAAAAGTTATTTTCAGGTCTGTGCTTCATCATGTCAAGATTACATTAAACTTGTTCTCCAAATCATAGAAAAAAATGAAGACATTGTTGAATCTCCAGGGGCAAAAGTGCAAATTTAATGCAAGATGCCTTCTGTTCCTCCCTGAGGGCTACGCTTCTGCCGGGTGACGGTCATGGAGGGGAAACCCACAGCAAATGTCTTCTGATGATTTAAATAATCAAGAGGAAGAGGGAAGTTTTGATTGCATTCAATCTGTGGTAGAATTTACTTAGAACTAAATTACAACTAAGTTTTATGTCCCTATTTCACAATGGGGAGGGCATTGTGCTCATTTCCCTGACATTTTATCCACCTCTGAACCAGAACTGGAGAAGGAAGAGGGGAAGTGGGAGGTGGTTTCAATGCCAGAAAGGGAGACAGGGTTTTGGTCCCTTCCCTTTGGACGGGTACGGTCATCTCCCCGTGGGGCAGGCGACGACCCCGGGGCAGGAGAGGCATGAGACGGCACTCAGATGGCAGCAGCTCTGAAGCTCAGCCGGGCTCTTCGGCCATTCTGAAAACCAAGCTCCCTGGAGAGCCACAGGGCAATTGTCCCACCAGTGGCCAAATCTGCATTTTCCTGATCACTCAAATTCACTGCAAAACTGATGATAGTGCAAGGCTTGTACTTTTCTCCTGTCTTTTTCTTCACCTTAATATAGCAAAGTGGTCCACTATTAATGGACATGCATTAAACTGCTTGGCACAGCATGTTCAGCCCCGAGAGCAGGAAATGATCATTTCAGGGCCACTGCTAAGAAAACCTGTTGAAGTGTCTTGGGGCAGAGTGAAATTCTAGTACTTGGGGATTAATTATCTGGAATTTAATGAGGCCAGAAGCCAGGTAGCAATTAAATGTCTGTAGATGAAGAGGGTAGTTTCATAATACACTTTAGTGGTGAGGCTGGCTTAAAAAGTTTCTGGTCTCTCATTTCAGTCTGTTACCAATATTACCATTTTTGGGGCTGTGCTGCGAACCAGATTTCTGAAGTGATCTGCATTGCAAACCCTTTTGGAGAATTATATTTGAGCTGTGACATTTCAAAATTAAGCTTTTGTTTCTGCCAAATTGGAGCAACGAAGCAGACGTTACGTGTGTGCACGCACGCATGTGTGCATTTATACACACCAGTATAAATGTGTGGCAGAAGAGATGTTTGCACAGAGGAAGTGCAGTATCAAAGTCCAGGATTGGTGGGGTTTGTCTATACTGCTAAATGAAAGAGGGATGGGAAGCAATCCCTTGCTTGAAGCTAAATGCCAATGACTTCTTCAACTGGTTAGTTCTCCCTATAGCAACTTCAGAGAGATGTAGCTGGCGTGGTGCAAACAGAGCCAGGGAGCGAGCTGATAATTCAGGCGTGTGGATGATCAGCAGTCCAGTGCTTGGGTTCACTACTTGATCTCCTTTTGCTGCATGTAGCCATATATCCCTCTGCGCTGAACATACCCAGATCCAGATGCTGTCTTTGTGTTTTGGGCCCATGTCATGGTTTCACCCTGAACAGTAAGTGGACCACGCAGCCGCTCGCTCACCTCTCCC
>JMFS01109203.1:0-20566 GCA_000699545.1 Podiceps cristatus
GAGTTTTCTAAGCTACTGCGGGAGTTGGGGGAGGGCCCTCTGCCTGCCCTGCATGCCCTGCCTGAGCAAACTGCCACGCCACACCCTTCTGATGCACCACACCCTGTTTGCCCTGTTTCTTGATCCAGAAAATAATTTCTGTAATCTTTGCTTTTTTTCCAGCTTCTCTTCTAGTTTCTCAAATTCATATGTTCAAATCATAGAGGAGGAAGCAGCAAGGTCAAGGAGACAGTTAAGATAGACCTTCATTTTTTTGCCTTTATCACTGTTAAACTGAAGGCCAATCAACCCTTGCCATCACAATTGCAACTACAACTGGGAAACTGAGCAAGTGGGGAGTGGAAGGAAGAGTAAGCCTAAATTTCATCTCTGAAGAAATAGGAATATCACCAAAGGGATCTGGGCCTAGAGTTCAATGGATAATAAAATATTCTAAGGCAGGAACCAGTGCCCAGAGAAAGTGGGAATGTTTAGACATAGGGTTTGAGGGGCAATGAAAGTGCAAATTATGGCAGAGAAAGACCCAAAATGAGGCATAATGTACAATGAAAACATTGCCAACATAATGACAAGTAAATGTATAGATTGGAAGAAGGTGAGTCTGGAGCTGGATAGAAAAACAGCCATGAGAAAATGAAGTCTTTTAAATAATAGTTCATTCTCACTTGTGTCTTTGGAACCTTGATTTATTTTATTTTCATGTGCCTGCTTGCCACCTGAAGGCTCCTTTACCTCCCTTTGCCTTCTGTTCTGAGATTGTGACAAGTGTGGAAGATACTTCAATTAGAGAAAAAATGAGGTACAAAGCAGTGACCGTTTTACTCCCTCCCATAGTGACTAGCACATTTTATGAACCCAAACCTGGGGAGGATGGGAAAAGTAAAAAGATGTTTTAAATATATGCAGAGAGAATCAGAACTACCCTAGACAAGCAAAGGAAAATTTCCTAACATTAATCTACACAGCAAAGAAGATTATATTGCCAGTTTAGTTTTAAGTGCAAAATCTTTCATACACCTCCAGAGAGACTCTTTACTGGCAGAACAGTAATATAAAGACGCTAATGTGTCAAATCAAAATGTCACTCCCCTCCCCCTTATACAGATTCATTTTTCTCCCTCTCTTTGGCTGCCTCCCTCTGCGTTCTCCAAGTTTAATCTGCAGTTTGACTTCAAATACAATAATTCACTAGCTCTAGACATGTGCTTAAAGAACTACATATAATTGTAATTCTGAAGAGATTAATACCTTATATTGATCCCCTATTTCTTCATCTATCTTGGCAGCATGGAGTATTTTGTAAGAAAACGAAAAATGATTTGTTTCCAAAATGATCCTGGTTTATTGCCTATTCATACAGCTGTTAGAACTCATGTGTTCTCCTAAAAACACTGTGGTAGAGCATGTAGAGTAAACATATGTTTAGATTTATTTGTTATAGTTGACAGCATATAGAAAAAGCCATAGTCTAGAATGAAAGCCTGCAGAAGTGTCTATTGATTTGATAAGACAGACTTTAGCTATTAAAAATAACCTTTGCTGTGCATATGCACTTTGTGTCCTAGTTCAATTGCTGCTTCTTAGAGGCATCATGGACATCTCCTATACCATAAACTGTGCTGGTATTTTGTAAATGATCACTACTTTTCTGGAATGCATAGCATGTCCTAACAGAGGTGAACTATGTTTTAATTTGGTAAACAATTCTAATCACTAGGGCCATTTATCTGGTCATTAGATTAGCATTTGGGTTCTTTTTTAAATGAGCACTTAAAATGGAAATGCAAAATTAATACGAAACAACAGACTTCATGGTATTCTTCAGGATGTACAGAAAGAGCTTGACTTCAAAAATAAGGGACAGGGTAACACCTGCAGAAACTTACAGGTATTTGGCTTAAATATACCAAAAAAACAGACACCATTGTGTAAAACTAGGAACTACATAAACCATTAAGGGAAGCACTTTCTAAACGGGTTGCCGTGATTCTGTGAAATGATGAATGCCTGTAAGTCCTGTTTATTTAAATGAGAACTGATGCAACGCAAGACCTTGCAGTGTATCTAAGTCTTCTCTACATAAAATAGAAAATAACTCTTTAGTTACATACTATGCTGTTTTTGTAGAAATACGTATCTCAGCCTTAAATGAAGGAAGATATATTTAAGGGCACAAACATACATGACATAGATTTAAAAGGTTGATACTGATGATTCCAGACCCGGAGAATTTAGGAATATATTAACAGATGTAGACATACAAATAAAAGTGTTCACCACGTAATACAGTCTGCTAAATCTTTTTAGAGCTGTAAGAGAAAATCCACTATTTGAGCAAAAAACCAGTCTGCACAATAATGAAAATATTTAGATCGCTGTAATAGCAAGAACCAAATAACTTCTATGGAAAATGACAACATGCAGTCTCACAATGCATTCAAAATTCACTCAGCCACTCCACAAATAACTTGCTCTATGTGCATTTAAAGTGAATTTCTGGAGCTCTATTGCACTGATTGTTAATACCAACCCTTGACTGTGTGTTATGTACTAAATGAATCCACTCGTCAGTTATGATATTGAGGCAATATGACTTTGGTCTATGATTTATGCATAGAATATCTATGCATAATACTGCTGGTTCAAGATTTATTCAGAAAAGAACATAATTTGAAATATCTTTAGTTTTGCAAATTTAAACTAGAGGCTTGTGAAGTTTTCCAGTTAACAAGATACTTGCAGGAAGAAAGAAAAAAAGTATACATATTGTTGGCTGGCACAAGCTGTGTCTGCATTAGCATTTTGGACCACTCTGCAGAGCAATTTTGGCACATGAGAACTGGATTTCTTTCAGATGAAATTAAACAGGAATCCCTGATTCAGGTGCAAATCTAACACATTAAATTAAAAACCCTAATGGGCTTTAACCAGTGATATGGGCTCAGGACAGTTTCAAACTACATGTATGGTAAGGACATTCAATTCTGCAGACCAGGCTAAATGTAGCCTAAAGTAAAATGTGCAAATTGCATATTAATATTGGGGCTCCAGCAACAACAGCTGTATTCTAATGCTATGCTTCTACTGAGCTAACCTGCTTGCTAATGTAAGCATAGCCGTATATTTGCTTTCAGATCATCAGTGGCTTCCCTGTTAAGGCCAGAAGCATAAATTAAATTAAAATAACAGAGATTCAGAACTAAACAAAAAGCCTTCATAGTTTTAGCCACCTCTTTCTTTTCATTAAAACTTCAGAGAAGCAAGACCAAGTATAATTAATGAAGAAGTCTTTTCTCAGTCAGAATTATTCTGAGGTATAACCCTGATTGGTTACCATCCATTCTTTGACTCATTTCTTGTTAGTTATGTAGAGTCAATGTCAAAAAATGTACCGTTTTTCCTTTCCATTGAAAAACTGAACTACTGAGATGAGAAAGCATAGGTTTTCCAGATTCAGAAATTTGCATTTGATGAAGTGGTTTATTACCAAAAGAGAGGGGAAAAGGTGGTTTTAAGAAAGTATTAATATTAATTTTGCTATTGTTCCTATACTGCAAGCTTAATGACTGGCAAAACTGAAAATGCAATCGTCAATGCAACAGTGAACCAAGAACCTTTTCCATATAAGCCAATTGGTAATACCAAAATAAGAGAAAGATGGAGAGATCTTGAGGTAGCAAATTAGATTTTTCTGGGTGTTCCTTTTATGTACAGAACACTTTCAGTGACAGTACATGAAGCTTTTAAACATTAAAGCACCGCAACCCCCATTAACAGCATTATTGTGTATGTTTTCAAAAGGCAAATACCTGAATGATAAAAGCCTGTCTTTTTATTCCTAATTTCACTTCATGTTTGACTTGGTGAGAAGGTGTAAGAATGCATTACTTTCTTCTGTTCACAAATAATTTATACAGGCTATAATCTAGCATGACAACCCTGGTTACTTGATGAGTATTCTGGTAACCAAAAGCAAGAGCTGACAATTTTTCAAACTTAAATAAAAGTTTTGCCATCCCATTGAAACCAGTGATTCAGCAGTGATACTTTAAACATTTAATTAAGCTATTCTCTAAATCTTGGTCACATAAATAGAGCTTGAATTTTTCCTTTATTAACCTCTGCTCTCCATCAACATTTTGCTTTCCAGATCATGAAACCAGCAGGATAACACCACAAATACTTTTGCAGCTCAAGTTGTATTGATGCAAATTTTACTTCCTAGTCCTTTCCACCTTAGATGTGTTCATCTTAGCTTCTGGCAACTGTGGTCATCAAAGTTTCTAAGCCAGCCCTATATCTCTGTGACTTAATCTGCCTTCCTGTAAACTTTATAGCTACCCATTGCATTACTCCATTGATTTATATCAGTCTGCTGTATTTCTGCAGCAGCCATCACATCAAGACTCCTTTCCTTTCCTGGGCACTGTACCACATCTGTCTTTTATTTCAGACATTTCATACCGCTGAGAAAGCATTTATGGTTATTTTTGGCTAGCTGCCCACTATGCTTTGTAGAGGACTTGTTTCTTTTTTAAAAAAAACAAAAAACAGACCAAACCAAACAAAACCAACCAAACAAACAAAAAACCCCCCCAAACTATCCTAAGGACCCAAGTCTCATAGAAATTACAGAAATACTAAATACTGTTTCACTTCTTATTGTGCAGAAAACAAAGTGCAAAATATGACGTCTGTGTCTTACGTCTCAAAGTTTTAAGAATTTGGAAGAAATTTTGGGAAAGGCTTACAAACTGCTGAAACCTACAAGGCATCTGAGTGAGAAGACTGCACAGGTATGTTGAGAGATGTTGAGAGCCAAATTGAGGTGTGTTGCAAAAAAGGACAGATAAAGAAACTTCTTTGCCATGGGCATAATCAGATCTGGGTTAGTCAGATTAATGTCTGTGCATCTGTCTCAAAAAACAGGGAAAAGGTTTATGAGTTTTCTCTAAATGTAATATGAGGTGGTAGTCAGTTATTTCATCAGCTCTCAACATTTCGTACAACAAATGCAAAGGTGACAGGCTATCGAGAAGCAGTGGGATTTAACGTAAACAGCATGACATGATGAGTCAAGAAGCTTAAATTCTCCCCCTGATCTCGCTCGGTAGCTTTGGCAAAACAATTTCTTTGCCTCTCTTTGTTTTGAGCACTACATAAGTGCTAGTTTATACTAGTAATAGGCAGAAACAGTAGCAAGATTCCTGAATTACAATTGTACAGTGGGAGGGAAAAATGTTTTACTTTCCTTAGTACAGGGAAAGAAAATAATCTGATTCAGCTTCAAGATTCTCCACTTCAGAGAAAGAGTTGGAAAAATATTCTTACAAAGCCTGATGAAATATATCCTGCAAAAGTATACTGTACATGTGTAAGAAGTATTTAAGAGTGTTAGATATATTAGATATGCTTTTAGATGGCCTTTTACATAGAGAAGATTTTACCTATTTTTTAAATGACAGGATCCTAATCACATAATTATGTGCAAGGAAAAGTGACATTGTTATTGATTAGAAAACTGTAGCTGAATAATAACCACTCCAGATTAAAGGCTCCTTTTTCACCACATAGTGCCTTCTCGAAGCTCTGTCTTTCCTTCACATCTTTATGCAGGCTGAAGGGGTAAGTAGTCAAAGTGTAATGTACCTGCTTTATTTAGAAGTCGTCCATGTTCTAAACCTTTAGGGGGATGCAGTGAAGCTTAATACATGTCACAGCAGCCAAGCAAACATATTGTCAGATCTGCTGTCAGGATCACCTGCAAGCAAACTGATAGCTCATTTTCTAGAGCAGTCTTCTAAGGGGAGCCTCACATTTTTGAGTTATTTTTTTTGTCAGGACTTCAAGAAACTCTTTTAATCTGCTCCTCTTAAAGGACACGGTCAGGTATTTCATACAACACATAGGCAAAAAGTTATGTGCCTGATTCTTGTTTCTACTTGACAATTCCTTACATTTTGACAGCTAATATGTCTGCCATTACGATATCAGAGTGACTGTTGTAAATTGAATATGAATACACACACTTTAGCAAAGAGCAATGAAGAAAAAGAGTAGTATTTTGTAGTCAGTGGCACTCAATATCTGTTTAAAAGGTTGCAGGGGTCTCTGGGCTTTCTTAAGTCCTGCACTTGAGGGTCAATCACAGTCAAAACAGATGGTTTATAAGGGAGACCTGGAATATTTTATCTATCACTCAATCAAATTAAATAAAACAAAAGACCCAAACAAACAAACAAAAAAGAGTGTTGTCTCCCAGGAGAGAGAGCAGAATGATTTTGCAAGTTCTGCATCCACCAGCAAACAAAAAATGAAAAAGCTTTCTGCATCTTCTAGCAATTCTCACTGTAATTTAGATACTCTATATTACTTTTCTGTTAGGGCAGCCTTTTTGTATTTATTCTTATATATGAAAAAAGAGTATATGGCATTGGAGGTGATAAACCAATTTTTTTCATCTTTAGACCAAGTGAAGCTACACATCAATTGAAAAGAAAACAGACCAACCAACAACAGATAGCTGAGAAAGTGTCTCTAAAGCAGGGGTCATTAGGACATGGCCTCAGCAGCCGAGAATAAATCCATTAAGAGGGTGAACACGAAGCTCTGACCTCTAGGTCCAGAACATAAATCACAGCCTTACCAGACCTTGCTTGGAACTAATGAGCTATGGTCAGTGGAGTCCAATTGTTTGCTTTGCTCTGTAAAGGTTAGTAATGGAGCAAAACTGCAGGAGGATGAAGCTATAAGAATTTGACTTTTGGGGATTAAATTTGTGAAGCTGTTTATTTATTTACAGAAATTTATAGGAGTGGCTGATCGCTTTTCTCCTTTTTTAAACTGAACAGTATGCATCTCCTGTCTCAACGTAAGAAAAATAAGACCTTGCCAACTTAGAAGCTTGTGAGAATGGCTTTGTTAGAAAAGCTCTTTCTGATTGTTAGAGACTTTCGTTTTTCCTTCTTACTTCTGCCCATCAAGGAAGCAAAAGTTACGCACAAACAAAATCCCTCTGAAAGGTTGGAAGCTGTGAAGTTTTCACAGTTGTTTGGAAGCAAGTGAGAACAACAGAGTAAAGCAGAGCAAAGATTTTCCTATGTATCGGTCAGCAAAGGAAAGCCCATCAATAGGGCTCCCAGGTTTCTGGTACTGCGGCAATTTTGTAATTCCAGTGAGACAGCAAATATGACGACATGATAAAAATGGTTTTGTCGCAATAGTCTCTGCATGAGAGTTTCCGTCCCTGCATTCAGGAGACTTGAGGGAGACTCTCAGCTGCATACATTAAAAACGCCTGTAGGTTTCCTCAAGTTGCACAGCTAAATCATTATCCCTCCTGCCGTAGTGTTGCCAAGCCTGGAGGCCCTGCAGGGCCTGCCTGCTGCCTTTGGGCAGTCTGGCCCCACCTGAGATTTGCTGAGGACACCTAAGAGCTGAGGGGAGAGGCTGAAAGTGCTGGCAGAGTAATGCACTGTGTGTGGCTGGGCTTTCGCAAGGCTGTGGGAAAGGGCTGAACACACAGAGGCCTTCATGGAGGTTTTCCATAGAGCCAAGCAGGAAGGAAAGAGACAGTCCTGATTTCCACAGGATGAGGAAGGGAAATACAAAGCAGATGAGATTCTTCCTGCTCCATTTCTGAGCTTTTCTGTAGGAAGGGTAGAAGAAAGGAAGGTCTTGGAGATCATCGCTGGGCCACACGATCACGGCACAACAAACCCATAGTACTGTGCAATGACTCTAACGTGTCATTTCCATTTCAAGGCTTGACACTGAATTACTGTGGACTGTGAAGCTGGCCAAGGCACACTGAATATCAAGCCACAGTCAGTGTTTCTTCCCGCCTGTTACCCAAAGAATTCTCCAACCATCTGGTTTGCCTGTCTCAGTCTGTAGTGACTGTCTATCCTACAGGTATTATGGAGATGACAATTCATTTATGCATACATGATTTTGCTTCAAAACATCTAGCACAGGTACTGAGAGCAGAGGAGAAGTGACTGCGGTGTAGACATTTGCTAAATTAGATTTAACAGATGCAATTTGCTGCCGTATGTTTCTCAGACCCCCTGTTGAAGGCTCATTGGGCAGAGGCTCCTTACCACCTACTCCCTTTGAAAAATGAGTCTTTGGAATTTTTAGAGGTATCATACCTGTATGAAGAGCACCATAACATAATAGAAATAATAAATAAAAATATATGTAGGAAATGTAATAAGGAAACATTAGCATTACTTTAAGTTAGTTGTTGTTATTTAATCATTCTGCCATTACTACTCTAGAAACGTAAGATTATATTCCCACCAGGTGAGTCATTGAAAGCTCACTTCCATGATAAATCACTTTGGCAGATGATATCCAAAGAAAGCTTAGCATTCCTCAAATTCTGAAATGTATATGCCAGCTATCACTTGAATAGTGTCTGGGATTTATTTTGAATAGAGGCAGCCAGAGACTTAAATTGGCAAGAACAGCTGCAGAAACATTTGAGGCTTTGACCTTCAACACTGATGATGATACAAAGCCGTTTTCTGTAGTATTTAATCTGAATGTTGTTTGTCTTTCTACTTAGCTGCTAGCTTCAGCCATTCCTTCTGTTTTCTCATGTCAACCCTAACAACCCTAACACATTTCCTCCATCAATCTCTTCATAATCTTTCCTCCTGTATCCCCTCTTTCCTAGTTTCTTTTTTTTTTTTTTTTTCAGCTAAATCACCGTTTTTTCCTTCTTCCCATCTCAATTTAAAAATACAGAATTCACATTGGCAGTTGCATAGTTACACCCTGCATGCATATTACAGTTCTTACTAACCTTAGAGCATAAGGTTTTGGGAACTTGAACTATGACTTCTAGTTCTTGGTATTATACAGAGCTGGGATCAGGGCTTACAGTATCATTGGTAATAATAGCATAAGCTGCAGCTTTTCAGATGCCAATGAGATAAACCCAATTTTCACAACTTCTAATTCAGTTAACTAGGTATTACCTGTGCCTATGCATAACTAAGCAGTAGAATAATGCAGACTATAAATGACAGATTTCATTAAGGTCTTTAGATATTTATCTATGGCAAAGGAACATTTTATCCTGTGCATTGCTACATGAAATCATTATGTGCTTTAAAACAATTCGCTGTTCTATTAACATTCTTTCTTCATTCACCTTAACTCATCCGGCTTGCTGGCCTCCTTCTTCCTAATGAAGCCGTCTTCAAGGTAGGTACAGGGATATTCACATGTCTCGTCACTTTACCATAGTTTGTTAGAAGCCTCTAAATATTTAGTATGCAAAAAATTTCTCTCTTCTGTGGGTGATATTCTAATTATGAAGACAGCAACATAACACACTGATTTGTCATGGCAATCGCTATGCCACAGATACTTTTCAGACACTTTTATAAATGGTTTCTGGACCTCTGTCCTGTTTCCTAACATCTCTGTTAGGGTTTCATATTACCCCAAGCAGCACTGTTGGAGCTTCATCTAACAGTGGTGCTTGCTTGCACGCCATGATCTCCCTACGTCAGCAGCGCTGGTGCTGTCTGACATGGACCACTAGTCCATCCGCACAGGTCTCACTGCGTGGAGGGCATGGTTCAGCTGCAGCAGCAAAGAGGTGGAAGGCTGAAAGTGAGGACGGGAGTGCTGCTCAGGGGCTAGACTCCTGTAGCTTTGCTTGCAGCCCCCCCAAGCCTTACTCCCTAATAGCAATTTAGAAATGTATTACGTTCTTGCTATTACAGTTGTTCATCCCGCATACTTGCAGTGAGACTGCTCAGCATCACCGGTGCCAGGCTGATAGACTCATGGCTATGAGGACACTAGTATAAAGCCAGGTGCCTCTCGGTCCTGCTGCCACAGGACCTGCAGCTGTGGAAATTTTAAAAAGGCACGAAAGATATGCCACAGTCAAGACGTTTTGGAGGCAGCAATGGTCTAGGCTGGCCCCCCAGGCTGGATGGGATACCTGGAAGCAGTGCCCGGGGGTTGGAGGAGGTGCACCCATGCTGGCTGTGCCCCCCAGCACCCAGCGCTCCAAGGCACAGCTGTGCTCGGGGTCACGCCAGCCTGGCATCCCAGCTGTGACCCGAGAGCTTCCCTGCAGCGATACGCCAGGGACACCTGCCAAACCTGACCTCCAAAGAGCCATCAGGAGACGGTGCAGTGGCAGGTGATGAGACTAAGCCTTTGTTCTGTATAAAATAGAGAATCACCTGAGAACACAGTTTTGAGATACAAGAAATGGCAATAGCAGCAAATGCATCCACTGAAAGAAAGGAATAGCATTGGGGCATTTTTATTGAAGCACAAAATATTTCACTGTACATTTTTACAGTCTCTGAATAATTTAGGAATGCAAACTCTTTAGAACTTGCCTTAATATTCCAGTACTCTGTCAAGGTTATCCACACTACATAGCAGTTTACCACATATAGAAGAGCTGTGGTTTTCACTGAAAAAGGACATTATAGCAGCCAGAAGCCCCCTGAATTATCTGTGCCCATAAAAATTATTTTCAGTAGTTTTTACTGGATTTTTCTTGCATTTAATATCTCTGTCAGACAGTTTGGACATCTCAGAAGTCAGGTAAGGCTTTAAAACACACTATGGAAGGAAAGCATTGTGCTAAGCTCTGGATATTTAAAATATTTAGTATAAAAAAAAAGTTAGTAAATTTGAAGAAATGGTGAACTGGGAAATTACTCTTACCACCAGGCAATTGACAAGGATAAATTGAATACCAGTATGTGAACATACAGGTCAGCTGCACAGAGCTTAAAGGCCCGGCATGCTACATAATTTTACAAACTGCTTCTCAGTTGACCCTTCAGGGTACAGTGAAATACTCTTCAGTATAGTTCCCTGGAAACTGGTAGGAGATTGTGCCTTCTTTAATGTTTAAGAGGCTATTGAGTAATATGTGATTCATACAGCCGTTTCTGGTGCAGACTTGTGGAGAGGGATATGTGGACTGATCGTGGCCTTGCATATATTTTCCAGATGTAGAACTATCAGCTTATCCACATCTCCATCCACCTCAGCAAACACCATTGTGAACAGAACACACAGTCGCCCTCTGAGAGGTCTCCTTCTGGGAAGACAGAGCTGGCACAATGCACAGACTGAAGAGAGAATAACGTTGACTGAACACAAGAGAGACAGAAGAAAATGATCTAGGGAGAGAGAAGAAAAAGAAGGAGAAATGAAGGAGCCATGAGGTGAATGTTCAAGGTGTACGGGGAGGGTAGGTGAATGGGTGACAGGCTTACAAAATGCTGAGCTTTTTATTGCCAGTCATTTTTATGCAGAAGACACTTAAAGAAATCCAGCATTTCCTTGATTCAATTTGCTTGATTCACAGCATCAAGGAGAAGCACAAGTCTTTCCTGAGTTCTGACAATCCCATTTTATAAACAAGAAGTCAGTGACAGCACAAGCTGCATGCGTTCCAAGTCTCACATTCCATTTTCTCAAAACAAAGAAAGGCTTTTTAGGCTTTTCCAGATAATAGCAGATAAAACTATGCATGTATATATGTATGTGCACACACATGCACTCACAAGCCATTTTTCAAATTTGTTGCACAAGCAACAGGAGTATTACCTATAAGAACAGCCAGCTTGCATGAACTGGCATTACTCACTGATAATGAAAAAAGAAAAAAAGAAGAAAAAAGAAAGAAAAAAAGGAAAAGGGAAAAGGGAAGAGGGAAAAGGGAAGAGGGAAGAGGGAAGAGGGAAGAGGGAAGAGGGAAGAGGGAAGAGGGAAAAGAAAAAAGAGAAAAGAAAAAAGAGAAAAGAAAAAAGAGAAAAGAAAAAAGAGAAAAAAGAGAAAAAAGAAAAAAGAGAAAAAAGAAAAAAGAGAAAAAAGAAAAAAGAGAAAAAAGAAAAAAGAGAAAAAAGAAAAGAGAAAGAAGAAAAAAGAGAAAAAAGAAAAAAGAGAAAAAAAGAAAAAAGAGAAAAAAGAAAAAAGAGAAAAGAGAAAAAAGAAAAAAGAGAAAAAAGAAAAAAGAGAAAAAAGAAAAAAAAGAAAAAAGAGAAAAAAGAAAAAAAGAGAAAAAAGAAAAAAAGAGAAAAAGGAAGGAAAAAAAGAGCAGCCTGGCTTACGTGACTATAGAGCAATTACAGGAAAATGCTTGTACCTTTGCTACTAGCCTCCCCAAGCCTTACTCCCTAACAGTAATTTAGAAATTTATGATATCATTATTATTACAGCTGTTGTTCTTACATACTTCAGTAACGTACAGTGCATTATAGGTCTTCAGAAATAAAATTCTGCCTTTTATTTATGCAACCCCCCCATGCATTGCAAATCCCATTCCGAATTGTGCCAATTCAAAGGTGCTTAAACTTCAGCAACACATAGGAGTTTAGCAGATTTACAGTACAGTAAAAAAATAAAAGCCAAGAGCAAACCACCTATGTGTTAGAAACCAGACAGCCAAGAAAACGTCTGTACTTCTCAGGCTATGCGTAAACACAGCCCTTTTACCTGGCCACTGCCTTCCTAGCTCCGTATCTATCTTTCCTCTTCATGCTACCCAAAATCGTATTTGAAAACGGTAATGTAAATGATGCTGAAAATAGAGCATCTTGCAAATGTTTATGGTTTTGGAACCTACATACTTTTCTTCCCAAAAGTCAACAGGGTGCATTCCCATCTTTATGAAGTGTAGACTTTTCCTTGTTTAAGATCAGCATTTGGGACTGTAGTCTTTTGGCAGTTTACCTCCAACAAGTGCAATCTTGGCTTAGCAGTGAAGTTTTCTTCTTTTTTGAGGTCAGTAAGATGCCCATGTTTCCTTGATTCAATGTCAGGGACGAAAAGCTGTATCCGGCCTTTTGTGGGTGTCTGAGAACAAGTTTTCACTTGCTAATGTTATGTAGGACAAGCCTCTCCCACATCCTGCCTAATTCCCTGAAGTGAAAGTATTTTCTTTGGATTAGGTCCCCCTCCATCCACATGTGTTCCCTGATGCGTCAGTGTGTCTAGACCTTGGGTCCCACCTGGGGCTTTTTAATTTCCATTGCATTGTTTTTCTAGCCTCTTGAATAAATTATTCCAGGGAATAGCCATAGACAGAGAAAATCCTCCATGGCTGGAGGCTAAGTCTGTTGCTTTATCTGATTAAAAGCTGATCAAATTGCTAATCAGGAGTGGGCAGAGGATCATTGACAGGTGGAGGAACCAGGCAATCAGATCAGTGAATAACAGAAAACACTAAGTTTTCACACAGCAAGGAATGATTAGGCCATCATCCCTGATGTGAAACCTACTGAAGAAACTCTCTGCCTGATAGACTAAGGCAGTTCCTTTTAAAGGGGTGTAGGATCAAGGGTAGGATGCAGAGGAAAGAAAATTTTGGGATGGAGCAGATGAGATGTTTAGGTTTGTACAATACCTATTAGATGTTTAGGGGAAGGAAGGCAGGATGATAAAGGGAGGGATCAAGGCAGATCAAGGAGGAACAAGCACAGGAAAAAGGAGGGAGGATGAAAGGGTCCAGTCACACGGAAGCAGGCAGACAATCAGTTCATTTTTCAGAGAACTATGCTTGATCGTTACAGGCTATTCTGTTTTCTTATTTAATCCGACTTCTAACTCAGTGTTGGGTGAGCGTGCCCCCCATTTAGAATTGATGCAGGTGCAGACTGCCAGGGACTTTGAAGCGGGGCAGGCCAGTGGTGGGGCATGAGCAGTGGGGCCCTCACCTCGGGGACTGCACGCTTAGGGTGGTCACGCCAGGGCACGGGCAGGGCCAGCAGTTGCAACAACCCACAGTGGGTGCACGTGTGCAAACAACAAGCGAACTTCAAGTTAGAGAAGCAGGCAAGTAGGAAAGAGAAGAGCTATGACAGTGGTTTTCCCTTCCCTGAGAATGGGGATCAGGCTCGGGAGTGGCTGGAGCTGGGATCTAGGATGAAAAGACCAACATCCCACAGCTCTGATGTAGACAGGGAAGACCTCCTGGATCCCACCATCCACCAGATTCAGCTATCGCAGACTCTGTAGTGGTTAACCTGTTTAGTGACCCTCATCGGTCATCACCGGTGAGTCACGAAGACAGGGCTATATCATGTCTAACTGTTCAGCCATGCCAGCTGCAGTGGCTGGGTGCCATCACTTTTCTTCTTTCCTGCTGTAAAGCAACAATGGGCCCAGGAACACTGTCCAGACTGCCATGCCAGCAGTGCTATATCTTGTCCCCCAGTCCTTTGGTCCCACAGCACGGGTGTTCGAGAGAGAGACTGAAGCACAGGACAGTCAAGAAACTACCTAATGACTGTGATGGAACTAACTGAAGGACATAACTGCAATGCTGAGCAATAGCCAGCTCACTAGCTTGAGAAAGCAACCAAAACAGGAAAGTAAGCCTAACATTTTGTGTCTTTTATTAACTGACTTCAAGTTCTAATAAACCTCTTGAGTTTTTCTGCTGTGAAAAATATTATTTTTTGAGTAGCAACATAATCTCAGATTCAGGAGTACAGTTTATCCAGAAGAGATTTATTTTTCTTAATTCAAAGTGAGGTAAAGATACATCTAACCAAAGGCTCCTGAGGCGTAAAATCAAGGTATATATTTTTATAAAACCTGCTAAGCAGAGGATGAAATGCACACATCTGCACACACACATATAAATATATACATGATATTAAATCTTCCTAGTACCCTAATCATAAGATTTTCACTCCGACCAATTCACCACTTCTATGGCCATTAAAGAAGTTTGGCGCAACAAATGAAATTCGCAGAGTAACCGTAAGGCCAACTATTTTTGACAGTGATAGTCCAAAGGGAAGGAAGCAAGTTTCAGAGATGATCTTCCACATCCTTGAAAATAGTCTCTTCCAATTTGATTAGGAAGCCATTAGGGTGAGTGCCTCTGTCAATTTCAATCGTTATGGCGTCCTGCAGAAAGACTGCTGAACTTGGAAGAATCCAGGATTTAAAGCAATTTATAATGCTCTGGAGAACCATTGCACATCCTGGATTAGACTATCCAACACTCTGATTCCCATTAAGTATTAATGGGTCTGGTCAGTCATATCTAATAAAGGAAAATCTGACTACTGCCTTGCATTACATGAAGCTTCTACAGCACAGTGTAACAGAATAACAGAAGAGTTAGTGTCCTAGCAAATTCTCTGCCTTAATTTAAATTCATATAAAATGGAGGCCAAGCTGAGAAAAGGATTTCTCTGACAGCAAGACTCTGACAGACTCATAAATGTGATTCACAGGTAGCACTGCTTCTGGGCCTGTCTGCAAGTGTAAATGGCTTGTTTGCATGCTCTACCCATCTCAGCAGAGGGACATCCAAGGCTGAGCACAAGTGCAAGACTGAAGGCGAGACTGGAAACTGTGCTATTCAGAAACAGGGGAGGAAAGGCGGATTGTGCAGCGGCAGGAGGAAGAAGAAGAAAGGATTGACTCCTAGAGTAACTCCTTATAGAACAAAGTGCTTCTCACAGTTGGTCCCTTGCACAATCTCTCCCTCTGTCTCATACACGCTTCGTAGGCTGAAGAACCTTGTCTTTGCCTGTTGCTGCTCCTTTGTGTGAGGACAAGAGAGAAACTGAAGGCTTTGTGCTGTGAGTCGTTATCTACATCAGGTGCCATGGGCACACCACATTTGGAACCCCTTTTTTGTCCAAGGAAGCAAAAGAAAGCACTACAGTCTACTCTCGGTATTCAGGGATGAGCAGGTGCTAGCAGTGTTTTTATTCATCTGTGTTACTAAGTTCCTAGCAGACCTTTTCATAGATCAGGACCTCATTGCACTAAACCACTGTACTGTCATAGAACGAAAAGACAGTCTCTTTCCCCAAGAGGTAACAGATGGACAGGCAGAGCAGGTCTACAATCCCACTAGCAAAACAAGTTGGATAATATTAGTCAACATAAGAAACTATGGTCTCAGCAATCTTAAGTAGTTCTCATGACTCTGGACAGGAAACATCTTCTCCCTCTACATCCTAACTACCAAACTAGCCCATCAACAGTTTGAATACATTAGTGCTCATCAGGGACTGACATAAACATTAAAGTTCTTCATTATAATGAATTTCCTCTATTATTAAGATCAGCAAAGCAAAATTGGAGCAGTATTAAATGAATATATTCATACAAGTTATCAGTCAATGTAATAAGTCTGCAAACTAATCTATTCCGAAAATAATCACAGAAAAATAAACGTAATTAAAAACACCCAAGCTGACACATGTCAGGACAAAACAGGTGTTAGTAGATAACTAACACCGATTGTGAATCACATAACAAGAACGGAAATGAAACTTTTTGTTAACTTTAAGAGATGTCTTGCCTACTTTTGATTCTAATCTAGATGGTATTATGCTTGTGGTTTAATGAACTCAGACACACTAACAGGCAGAAGTTCACAGAAGCAATGTGATTTAATTATTTGTTTGCTTTTTATACCCCGCTGTACATCTGTGAAAGAAAGAAAAAGTCAGTTCCATATGCCACGTGGCTACTTAAGCACTTTTTACTCTGCCTTGCAGGAAGACGTGTATTTCTTTTCCACTCGAAGTCTGGTATTGCTGATTGTTTCTGAAAGAAGCAAGAGGGATAACCTGGCACTAGGTTGAGAAGTATCCAACAGGCAAATTCTTTTCCTATCTCCCTGCTGAAGGGAAATCCAAATTTCAGTTGTTAAGGAGACGATTTCCTCGGAACTAAATTAGCCCTCAATTTTTCAATTAAAACAAAGCAAGAAAGCTTCCTTGTAATGTTTCCTTGGAAGCTGCCTGGTCATCTAGTGCCATCTAAGAAAAGGCAAGTATCACACTGTTGCCCAAGGCACACTCTGCTTGCTTATGGACCAGCACAGGTTTGGAGGTGCTAACGTAAGAGTGACAGGAGTCATGTAGCCTATGCCTAAGACATATCTGGTCCCCACATCCATATGTCCCCATGCCAGCTTCTCTCTTCCTCCCACATTCTGGGGATGGCCACGCAACTGAAGCCTGGTGAGGCGTGTTGCAGCTCTCGGAGCCGCGGCCTGCTCTGCATGGTGCCTTGTATCAAAACAGGCTGGACAGAGAAGACCAAAGGTCAAACTGCCGCAGCCTCTGCAGCAGCCTGATCTTCGGATGGTCGCTGCAGACATCAGGGTGCAGCTGCAATGCAGTCCGTACTGTTCTTGGAAGAAACCTGTGATCCCAAGTGTCTGCTAGTTGAGCAGTAAAGGGAGAGCATCGTAACATCTCCTTTACTCTCACCAAGTCCTGCTGAACGTGCACTCGATCATCCTCAGGAAGAAAACACAGGGCGGGACTGGTTACTACCAGTACTCAGCAGTGATCTGGCTCTGACAGCTTCGCCGAATTCTCATGTCAAACAAACCACTAAGCTTCACTTCACGCCCAGAGGCTTGTTTTTCAGCTCATTCCTCATGACTCTCAAAAGCTGCACAGTGAACCCGTAATGAAATCACACCATTTATGTTGATATGGCTAAAACGCAATCAGGACAGTACCAAGAACACTGTATATGGAAAGACCATATTTGTTATTCTGCAGAGACTTGAATGTCAGAAGCTGTCAGCTGTTTGAGGTATCAGGAAGGGAGTGAAAATTGAGTTCATAACGATATGTGATACACAAACACAATGCTTGATAGTACTGCTGATATTTAGCAATGCTGTGAGGATTCATTTTAATATGGAGACTTAATAATAATTGTACATGTACCTTAATAAAACAGAAGTTTGTAAAATAATAATTATGTACACTACTTGTTTCATGCACTGTGTCTGCCTTTAGTAAGTTAAATAAAAATAATTTTTAAAACCTACTTGCATTTCTGAGTCAACTGTGACTCCAAGTTGTCACTTTCACTGCATACACTCTGGACCCAGTCTTTTGCTTTGCATCATCTCTGCTTCCAAAGATTGTACAGTAGAAGACTAGTAGAAGAGTCTCCTTGTCTTTTATTCTCAGGTATATACCAAAGAGCGGAGATAAATATTTAAGAATTCTGATAGACCACTGAGACTTCGCTGACAGAAAACACATCTTAATTTGTACTTCTATGTTGTTATCTTCCACTGCATTTATCATTTCCTATTCATCGCTACTAAAGTTTAGAAAGTCTGCGCTTAGGTACTATTAGTGTTCACATCAAGTACTTCTTAACAACTACACATGCTAGTTTTGATAACCTTCATTCTATTATTAGGTCTACTTTGCCTACAAAACCCGGCTAACCTAAAGAAGTTTTGCTTTCCATCTACTTTAAGACAGTCAGAGAGAAATAATTTGCAAGTTGTGAAAGAACAATGTCATGCTCTTCTCTCCTTCTCAATTTATCATTAAAAATACACTAGATGTTGATTCATATAGTGAAATCCAATGTATTTAAGTTTAAATGAAAACTACAGCAGTGCCTAACTTCCAGCAGAGCAGAAATAATAGAGAATTTGAGTTTCTTCTTTCTGTAGTTCTTTTCTTGATCAAGTCTAACCACCATTTTTCTTGCACCTACAAATCTCTCAGATAGATAGATGATACTTAATGGCCTGTCTCAAGACATAATTTTTAATCCTCAGAGGGAGAGACCAGAAAATCCTCAAATATGAAGAAAAACCCAAAGCCGATTTATAGATTACACCTCTCTTCATAACCCTGACAGAGGAGGAAATATACATTTTTTGGATTGTAATGAATTTAAATGAGTGTAGCTTTATGATGTATTCTAAACTATGCATGAATGGGTGAGATGAGAATGTATTTAGCAAACTAGTGCATTCTTATTCTCACCCATGCTGGCGGATGAGAAGCACCAGCTTTAGTTGTTGTAATTCAAGGCTGTAACATCTGTAAAAAGATGTAGTGTATATACAAACAATAAATTAAAAAAAAAAAAAAAGAATAATTAAATTATAATTCCCACTTAGAAGGTCAAGTAATTAACTTCAGGATTTGAATCATGTGTGCTAAAAAACAGTCACTTAACTTGATTTGTTAAAAATAAATTAAGCAAATAGGGAAGTGAAAACACCATGTAAACAGCAAAAAAAGATTATTCAAGGGCAGTCATAACACTTTTTTTTTTTCAAATTAAGAAGAATGTTTAAAGTCTGAAAAATATTTGCTCATCAAAATAGTTCAATAATCTAGAAACTAGAGAAAATATTGGTTTTGTATAAACCTTTGAAGTTAACTGCTAAAAGGTAATCAGAATATGCTATTCAAAAACAACAATAAAAAGTGGTTTTACAAAAAGCTGAAATAATGCATTTTAAAGTACCCAAAATGAGCCATTAGGACTGATGCCACCTTTGAACAGCCCAACCAGCTATCCTACCAACAGCTTCTTCCTCCTCATTACCCAGATGACTCTCCTTGGCTTTCAATACCAGATGAAAAAATAAAGAGAAAGCAATATGGTAGACAGTGAAACCTAGGTAGAAGGGTGAAACACACTCTCCCACACCCATGGTATGGTCCATGCCAAACAGCGGGGACACGTCTCACCCCGAGCCACTCATTAATAGCTCATCTGCCCTCCTGGAGCTCAGGTATCAAAATTTTCTGACCATTTCAAAAGATCAAAGCACAGAGCCCAGTTTTCTGCATTGGCAGAAACCCATAAGCAGTGCAAACTCACACAAAGTCACACCCACTAGTTCTTCACATATGAAGCAATACTTGCTCTGCTTACCTGGGTCACGTCAATTCTATCCAACAGCAATATCCAGCTACAATTTTTAGGTAAAGTAGTACTGATGAACATACTCACAAAGCCAACTTTAGGTTCAACGGATTCTTCTAGGCTGAGAACAATTTGCATTCAATCTTAGCTTCGGAAAATGAAAGTAATGATGTAGATAATTTCCTCATATACATGAAAAGCAGTGGATTTTTTTATATATTGTTGGACATTTCTGCAGCATTTAGAAACACTATTTCACGGTCACCTAGTGTTATCTGACATAGAGTAAAAAAAATCCAGGCATAATGTATGAGAACATTTTTTTCAGGAACGTACAAAAGAAGCAGCCACAGCCAGCCGTACCTCCAGCACTAACCTTACTGTACAGGGTATAAAAGTAGTTCCTCTGGAAAGGGGATTAACTGATGCCACTGTGTGAGCCTAGTAAGAAAAAAAGAATTAAGGTAAATGTCTGCTGGATATTACAGAGCTCTGCCAATACAGCACCATGTAAAATCATCCCACTGTTACCAACAAGACCTGTTACACGATCAGTTCATGAACCAAAACCAGGTTGCTGAGGCTGGACAAAAGGAAAGAAAATGCTAGTTCAAGGGAAACATTTTAAAGAGGACATAATGCAGTCAGTACTTCTGAATGCCACATTTGGTCGACTTTTTTCTGCAGTTAGAAAAATTGCATAAGATTTCTCACTAATATCAAATGCTGGTGTGGTAGCTATCTGAATAGCATTTTGCTCTCCGAACTGCACTTTCCTATCGAAACAAACACAGCTGGCTTTATTCATGCATTTCATTATCACTTTTTGTCATGGTTTGACCCTGGCTGGATGCCAAAACCACTCTATCACCCCCCTCCTCAGCTC
>KL282326.1:0-17291 GCA_000699545.1 Podiceps cristatus
CCGTCCTGGCTGAAACCAGGACAATGCACTAAGACAAAAATAAAAATTCTGGTATATCAGAAGCAGCTGAGGGAACTGGAGTTCTTTAGCCTGGAGAAAAGAAGGCTGAGGGGAGACCTTATTACTCTTTACAACTACCTGAAAGGAGGTTGTAGCGAGGTGGGAGTCCCATCTCTTCTCCCAAGTAACAAGTGACTGGACAAGAGGAAATGGCCTCAGGTTGCACCAGGGGAGGTTTAGGTTGGATATGAGGAAACATTTCTTCACTGAAAGTGTTGTCAGGCACTGGAACAGGCTGGCCCGGGGAGGGGTTAAGTCACCATCCCTGGGGGGAATTAAAAGGCAGGTGGAAATGGAGGCTAGGGACAGAGGAGACAGTGTTAACAGTTGGAGTTGATGATCTTAAAGGTCTCTTCCAACCTAAACAATTCTATGATTTTTTCTCTGGCTGACATGACAGAAAAACTCCAAGAGTAAATGCAGATACATCAAGAAAATAATGATTTTATGGTTCAGGTTGTGCAATTTTGGGAGGAAATAAGGATGCACCAGAAGTCCTTCTAATGGCACATACAAAATCTCGAGGGTCTCTGTGACACAGCTTTGCCCAAATAGCTACAACAGCAGACTCTTCTAATGTAAATGTCTCTGAAACAAACTGAATAATTACCTTTGAGTATGGTCACAGAATCTCTGTGCTCATCTAAAGGAAAAAAAAAAAAAAAAAAGCAAAACTAAAACCATACCATATACACAGCAAAATCCTAAAAAACAGAAATGCTCATAACGAGTTCATGAACATGGATGTGCTTTTAATATTGTCATCAAACACAAACAACAATATATTGAAATGTTTCCATAAGCAGTATAATCAACAGAAAAAGATGAAAGCAATCACAGAAAATACAACCTAACAAGAGAAATCTGACATAGCTGACAAGCAAACAGAATTGAATATATTTCTATCTCCATAAAGAATGCTCAAGGATAGATGACAACAGCAGCAATGTAACCTTCACCAGCCTCTCCTGAGGGATACAATTGTCTTTCAGATAACAAGAAATACAGTCTTAGACTATACTTTCAGAAGCATGAATGTGCAGTTTGTTATGCTAAAAATCTTGTTTAGAAGCAAAGATGAAATGCTTTTATATGTAAACCAAAAATTTATTGTTAGTATAATTGAAGTCTTAATAGTCTAATCCAAAAGTCATTAATAATGCACATCTAGTTATTATAGGAAGAGGAAGAATATGTATATGTAGAAAAAAGTTCCAGTAGCAATGTAGTAGTTAAAATTATTATACATGCACTTCTTATCTACTTCTTCTGCTCTTATGCTCATGCTTCTGCTGCTCCTCTGAGTCTTGACATCGGTAGCTTCCTTCTGGTGTTATGATGATTAGTCAGCACCTGAAGACTTTTCCTGGGAGATCTATGATGTTCATGTTGATGTCTTCTTTCACTCTGGAGTCCACCTGTGGTCATTTTTATGTTTGCTAACGTGTTTTCATACCTTTTCTCTTCTCACATTACTCTGCAACTCCAACTTATATCTGAATTTGCTACAAACAGTGACTTTTACAATTTGTAGATAGTATTTCTTTGCTCTCTGTTACCTCTAAAAGCAGATCTGCATTTCTTCAACCTGTTATGTGTGAGTTGTTTATGGTCATGGGGTTTCCAGTGCCAGGCCTGTGCCTTGGGGGAGGGGTGATATCTCTTATCATCCCAGGCCTGCGCTCTTCCACAATTCATCCTGCATCTCCACTTCTCAAGGCCTCTGCTGCCCTACCAGATCTGCATTTTCCTGCATCGTGTCATTGTGTTAAAGTTGTAAAACCATAGTTTTACCATACAAAGATGACCAAAAGCAAACCAAACGAACGAACAAAAAACCAACAAAAAAACCCTAATCACCATAGACACCTGCTGAATTAGGAAAAATGCTGCTACAGATAAACTAAGTAAAATAAAGCTACAGTCAGGTCAAGAAATTTCAGACAGAACAAGCTTTAACAGTTTTTTTCCTGAGGCCTTATAAACTCAGTACAAAGCTAACAACGTATTACTAGCAATGGCACTACTGTATTACAGGGCTACTCAGCTACAGGTATTAGCCTGTGTGCTCAAGAATAAAGCAGAATACATTTGAAATACAGAGCACTTTTTGTGAAGCAAAGGGGAATCTATACATGCCTGTATTACTCTGCAAATATCTGATAAACAAATAAAGATAGCAAAGTATCATAAAGATTTTTACAAATCCGTTATCCAACATTAAGTGTCTGCACTCAGCAAAATGTTAATTTATGTGAGAATGTTTACCATGGGTTGAATAGGAAAATAGGCCTTTTGTGATTATTAAACACCAGCTATGTAAAGGTGATATGTGTCAACTGGACAATTGTGAAGAGATGATGTAGCCGGGAAACACAGGTTATCATGCAATTTACATTTTCTACAATGGAGTCATGTCTTTTTGGAGCTCTGTCATTAACACAACAAATAAAATGTTGTATTTTTCTGGCCCCATAAGGAACTAAGTGGCCAGAAAACTGAAATCCTAGCAGATTACATGTTTCTGAGAATTTAACAAGAGTATACTGAAAACTTCCTCTGTTTATACAGGCAATTCTCCCTCAAATTTTCTGTGTCTCTCCCATTTTCCCTGTCCTTTCACAAAATAATCCCTAAGTCAAACACTCAAAGCATGACTTGGAAAACTGTACAGACTATTTACAAAATATATAAAGTGGCATTGACATATGTAATATTAGTATGCACTTTCTTTCAAAGATAATTAAATGCACTGGAGTTCATCTATGCCTATCAGATTTCTGATTTGCATATATGTTATTTTTGCTGAATTTGTTCTGAACTTGTTCTGAAAATACTGTACTGAAAATACTGTAACATATCCAAGATTGCAACATATACATATATCCCTTACCTTCAAAATTCAAAACTGAATCAGGAAATACGTTTTAATATGTATCTTAATTCAGTAGTCCTGTTTAAATTCTTAAATATTATGATGATTTTTCATTTATATCCATCTCAAAAAATTTCAGACTTTTATTAAACAAGACAGATAAATCCTCTGCTAAAAAAAATCCCATTTTTGAAATAAAATTTTCACCATTCAGCACACACACAGATCTGATACAGAGTTTGCTTTGTCTATGAATTTAATTGCCCTGATGGCTATTTACAAAAGAAGGACTGAGGAGGAGATGCTCAGATCTCTGGTAGCTAAAGATTTTTACAGAGGGTTCCTCTTGTGAAAAAGTGCCAACAAGAACATGAAAAACAGAAACAAAGATGTGGCTCATTATATTCAAGGTTAATACAGCTGCCTTTTGCTCTCTTTCCATATAAATGATTCTCATTCTGACTTCAGTCCTTGCTTTACCAACACCAAGATATGAATTAGTCAGGGGACTTCATAAAAGTCTGCTCATGCCCAGAGCTGCCGATCTCCACTTTCTGCAGTTCAGCGGCTATTTAATTTTAATTGCTCCCCAAGCTTAGGCCAATTCTGGATGGCAAAAGCAGGGCAAGAATCGTTCACTTCTCCTTTGAAGTTTGAAAAGCCTGTATTCAGTTTGCCTCAGGCTCTCATTCTTACATTTATGTGAAAATGTAAGCTGCTGAACACTTCTGTTGAACATTTACAACACTAACTTAACAGGAAATATCTTGTAAAGTGCAGCTTGATTTTTTTCCTGTGGATTTCATGTTAAGGATCTTAATAAAAATAATTGAAAACTGTAATGAAAATTGCATATTACAAGTAAATCGTAACTATACTTCCTCAGTATGCAAAAGTTTCTCACAAAGCAAAAGGAATAAATGTTGCCCTGTTGATGGCTTTGCAAAAAGATGGGGCAAACAGTTTTTATCCTGTCCCTTCATTCCTCTTTCTTTTCCTCACCAATAGCAAAATTCAGGCTTCATGAAGGAAATCACTTCGAGCTCTGAGAAAATTGAAAGAGTGAATCACTGCAGGAGATAAGCTGAAGCTGATGGTGGTGCAGAGAATAACATATTCCCTTGTGGGTGTTTCTTCACGGGGAATGCTTTTCAGCAGTAAAAAAAAAGAAGAATGCAGCAATACCAAAAGGTATCTTCTCTTGAAAGAAGAAAGGGATGTATTAAAATGTATTTTTTCTGGATGCCTTACACTAAATTGAAAGTCGAACAGGTAGTAAAGCTGGAGATGTGACAATATGAAGTCTTCAATGAAATTAATATAATTATGCACATTAAAGAAAAAGTTACATTGTCAAATGAAACATATGTGCTTTTTCTTCCCACACAATTGTATGGTATCTGAGCTGAGGTGACCAGACCAGACAAAAACACAAAGAAAAGGGAGGGTGGGCAGAGAGAGTAAAAATTTGTAAGCGCTTGTGTGGCTTAAAAAATGGGCCTGTATTTACCAAAGCTATTGCAGAAGTTTAAAAGAACCTCTCAAAATACAAGCACTAGGTTCCAAGAAAACAAATTCTAATACAGCATGCTTATGTTCTTTCTATTTCCACTTTTTTAGAAGCAAAAGCCTTTCATAAACTTTCTATTCAAGTTTTCCCCTCATACTTTGACTGAAAGGAGAGAGTCTCGTCATCATCGGAAGTGCTTTGTATTGGGGGGTGGAGGGGTGGTGTGTGTACTCATCTGCTGTTTTGAAGTTTGTCTCTCTACTTGTTTTCCCAGCATGAAACAAAACAGGCCTTTTAAAATGATAGCTATAGCTGCAAATTGCCCCTAAACACTAGCTAAATATGAGGAAATATAACTGCTATGTCTTATCCTGGGTTTCTTTTGCTTACTCCTGAATAAAAACCATTTGTCAGATATTCTCCAAAATAAAAGTGTGGGATAGGTTTAGAGGCTTTCAAGAACAGAGAAGAAAATTTTTCTATCAAATAATCTATTTGAGTATACCCTCACCTTTAGCATTATTCTTGTCTCAAAATTATAATACTTAGCAACAACAATAGGTAATTGCTTTTAAAATACCTTCAGTTCACTATTAAGTTATATGTGTTATACTAGCTACAAGTTCAAAAACTGATTCTTTTGCTTTTTATGGGGTTTTATTCTATTTTTTTTCTTTTAAAAATAATTTCTGCTATTTATTCAAAAAGCTTCAATATTTGCTAACTTAAAAATTCATTAGCAACACAAATCTACACAGAGTTTTATAAGAGTCACAATATCATCAATCCTCTTTGCCTTATTTATGGCTTGTCCCAGAAGTTAGCATGCACCCTACTTCTTTTGCTGAGAGCTACCTAGTATCTGAACTGCCTGTTCTATAGAAGTAGTTATCTATTTCTGCTTTAGTATATGTGGCAATATATCCTTAGGCAGCCAGTCTCATAAAATACTCATAAAACTCATAAACTCATAAAATAACCTTAAATTTCACAATTAAATTAAAATTTATATTAAGTGATATGAAACTCAGGTTAAAAATATTTCAAAGCTAAATTAGTTTATCTTTGAAGTTATAATTCAGATATTGGATTTTTGAATATCTGCAGGTACAAGAAATAAGCCTCTAAAACCAAAGCATGTTCTACAAAATCCCATATTTTTCAAGAAAAATCTTTCATGTGATTATCTGAGAGAGATATAAGCTTCAGAATTTACATATCAGATTTTTAGAAGTCATTAAAATAAGTGACCTAATGTAAAAATAAGGAATAATTAAATAGTGTTTTGTAGGGCAAAGTTGTTCTGATTTTGGTTTGGAGGTTGTTTTGTTGGTTTTGGGTTTTTTCCAATTTAAATATTAACCTACTTACTACATCTTTGGTTCTTAAGTTGGTTCAGGTCTATTTCCAAGTTTTAGGAAATGACAAAATGTTTCTCAAGGTTTATTCTTATGCTACTAAAGAAACCTATGGGTTAGTTTTTGTTTCATTGGCAGTTAGAATCATGTCTGCACTTTCATAAGGAAAAAAGTACTCAGTATTTAAAATTCAGTATTTAGAATTATGAGAGTTCTGGAGACCTATTAATAGGTGACTTTCCAGTGACATACCTTTAATTTCCTTTTTACTTCTTTCTGTTTACTTTATTTAGGTAGTTTAGGACTGTGAAGGGAAAGGGAGAATTTACTTTCCTTATTTCCCTCCCCTGGTTTTTTATTTAAAAAAAAAAAAAAAAAAGAAAAAGACTGTGACTATATTATATTCTTTTACGTGTTTAATTGTTTGCCACCTGCTGGGGCTTCAGTTCAAATTATGCAGAGACTCGGTCATTAGTCCATGCAGTTATTTCACGCATGAGAATTATCATTTTTAATTTGGCAGAAGTGAACTAGTACCCCAGCATGTGTCCACAATATCCACCTCAAAAGAGCAATAAAACGAGTCAACTAAGTTGATTAAGACAATAAAGCTATCAGGATAGCTTTGGGGCTAACAAAAATGCTTACTCAATCCCATTTACTGTTTATAACTGTTTGCGTTTTTTTCTGTTTTTTTCCAATGTCACTAATGTGGACTACTAATTCAAGTAATAAATTAAAATGTCCATAAAGTGGTAATGCGTCCTATAAATTTAAGAAATCACTCATTAAAATTCTAATTATGGATATATTTCAGTGTAGTATGTAACATACTGAACTGCATTTATTTAGGTAAAGTCATCATTTTGGCTGTAGAAAGCCTTCCCAAGTCTTCCAGGAATTAAAGTCTGATTAAGTTACTCACAAAATACAGACAACTTTGTAACTGACACTTTGTATTTTACTGCTAGCTTCAATGGAATAATAAAGACTGAAAATACTCTGTTTAAAGTATAAAATAATGGCTTCTTGGAAATTTATGTGTTGTTTTAAAACCTGTAACCATGTGACAGTGAAATGGAGGCTTAAAGGATTGAAATTTCTTATGTAAATGCTAAGATCTTATTATTTTCCACTTTAACCACTATGAATTATATTATAGATGTAGTAGGTTTTTGTCACCAATCCTTAGTTTTTCATGTGAGTAATAAAAAAATTCTGAGTGTCATTTAAATAATTTGACAGATCTTTATGTACCGGTAAAGATCACAAATACTAAGTCTTCCTCTGGAAGACATTTTTCAAATACCTTCTCAAGAAGCTTCAGTAACAAAAAGTCTAGAACTCAAATAGGCAAATATGTAAACAGTTAAGCACTCTTCAAAAATAAAGTATTTTTCACTAAAATCTAACTCTACTGTTTTTCAAAGTGTACAGATGTTTTTTTCTTACTCTCGGTGAAGACAGGGCACAAATGGTAACAATTCTGTTTATAAGGACATGACCTATTTGTCCCCCTAAATTCTTTCTTTCCTTCACATATTATATTTTCCGACATTTTATGGAGCCTTTCTTCTGTTTCTCTATGTATTCTTTTTAGTCAGTTGCCAATATCAGGACACAGTACTCACTGAGGCCTTACAAATATAATTACTGAATTTTTCTTGTACAGAACTTCTGTTAGTAAATCACACATGAGACTCTCCTTTTTACTTCAGTGGTATTATACTGAGATGGTGTGGTGGATTAACCTTGACTGGCCTCCAGGTGCCCACCAAGCCGCTCTATCACTCCCCCTCCATCAAAGGAACAGGGGGACAAAATATGAAGAAAAGCTCATGGGCAGAGATAAGGACAAGAGATTACTCAACTTGATGGGTTAAACAGACTCATCTTGGGGAAATTAATTTAATTTATTGCCAATTGAACAAAGCAGAATAATAAGAAATAAGAAGAAATCTAAAAACACCTTTCCCATCCCTCCCTTCTTCTCAGGCTCAACTTCACTTCCAACTCTTCTACCTTCTTTTCCCAGACCCACCAGCCCTGAGTGGGAGAAGGGAATGGGTAGTGGAGGTTGCAGTCAGTTCACAATGCTTTGTCCCTGCTCTTCCTTCCTCCTCAAGATCTTCCTCTGTTCCAATATGGGATCCCTCTCACGGGACAGTCCTTCACAAACTCCTCCAACACGCATCCTTCTCACAGGCTGCAGTTCTTCAAGAATTGCTCCAGCATGGGTCCTCTACATGGGATGTAGTCCTTTAGGAACACACTGGTCCAACACAGGTCCCCCATGATATTACATGTCCTGCCAGAAAACCTGCTCCAGCATGGGTTCCTCTCTCCATGGGTCCACAGGTCCTGCCAGGAGTCTGCTCCATCACGGGCTTCCCACAGGGTCACAGACTCCTTCTGGCATCCACCTGCTCTAGCGAGGGGTCCTCCATGGACTGCAAAGTGGATATCTGCTCCACCATATACCTCCATGGACTGCAGGGTGGTAACTTGCTTCACTATAGTCTTCTCCATGGGCTGCAGTGGAAGCTCTGCTCTGGCACCTGGAGCACCTTCTCCCCCTCCTTCTTCATAGACCTTGGTATCTACATAGTAGTTTCTCTCACATATTGCCACGACTCTCTCCCAGGTGCTGCAGTAGAGCATCTTTTATCCTTTCTTAAATATGTTATCAGAAAGGCACTACCAACATCACTGATTGGCTCAGCTTTGCAGGTCCATCTTGCAGCATGCCAGAGCTGGTTCTGTCAGACACGGGCACAAGCTTTTGGCATCTTCTCACACAAGCCACCATTTCAGCCCCCTTGACTGTCAAAATGTTGCCATATAAACCTGATACAGATGGTATTTAGTTATTCATTCATTAACACCCCCCCCCCACCTTTTTTAAAACACAGTTTTAATACCACACTATTCCTTCTACACTTCATATAACTATAATGTATCTTTTCATAAATACAATATTTTGCAGTTTGTTACAGAATTCTGCATTACTGAGTTTGGATTATTGTCCAGCTTATCGAGAGCTTGGTGATGTTTAATTCTATTCTCTAAAGTTTTGGCAACTCCTTACAGCTCAGTGGCATCTACAAGTCTCTGTATGTTTATGTAAATATAACGGTATAACCAGAAATGCTACAAATCTATAGTCTGTCTGCATCAACTGCATTGTAGTGCAGGTGACTTGTGAAAAAATCTTTTGCAAAAAAATCCTCTTATGCTGCCCAAGAAACTTTCAATGTGTCAAATTGCTTTTTCATCCATGATAAACAGCGATTGTGATTTTATATATGAACATATTTTCCTGTTTTTTTCACAAGACAGTAGAAAAATCTTACAAAAGTCTGGTTATACTAAATCTGTAGTTTCCCCTTATTTTCCTGAATATTATTGTTAAATCCTAAAATGAAAATGATTTTTCCTGCTTTTGATAAATCTGTGTAGTATATTCCTTGTCACCATCTAGTTGGGTGTGTGCACGCACACAGACACATATATATGTTACTAAATACATTACCCATCTAGTGGATGAAGGGAAGGCAGTGGATATACTTTTTCTAGATTTTAGTAAGGTTTTTGATACTGTCTCTCACAACACCCTTCTGAACAAGCTGTCCAAAGGTGGGATGAACAGGTTCAAGGTGCACTGAGTGAAGAACTGGCTGAAGGGCAGAGCTCAAAGTGTTGTAGTGAATGGGGCTACATTCACTGCAGAAAGGGATCTGGGGGTGCTGGTCGACAGCAGCTCAATATGAGTCAGCAGGAGCGATATGCCCTGACTGCCACGAGGGCAAGCCACATCCTGGGGTGCATCAAACACAGTATAACCAGCCGGTCAAAAGAGGTGATTAACTCGCTGTATTCCACATTCGTGTGGTCTCACTTTTATTATGTGCAGTTCTAGGCCCCACAATTTAAGAAGTATGTGAAGATCCTTGAATGCATCCTGAGGGTAACAAAGCTTGTAGAAAGGCTGGAAGGCATGTCCTATGAGGAGCAGCTAAGGACTTTGGGCTTGTGTAGTTTGGAGAAAAAGAGGCTGAGGGGTGACCTCATTGCTCTCAGCAGCTTCTTGAGGAGGGGAAGTGGAGAGGGAGATGATGAACTCTTCTCCTATCCAGTGACAGGAACCATGGAATGGTTCAAAGCTGCACCAGGGGAGGTTTAGACTGGACATTAGGAAGCATTTCTTTACTGAGTGGGTGGTCAAACACTAGAACGGGCTTCCTAGAGAGACGATCATTGCTGCCTTTTCACTTACAGTGTTTTACTGATGTCAATGGCAAAAAGCTAGTCAGGCAAAATCACACTGGAAAAATGTTTGCTATGTCAATCCACTTTTACTCCCTGGTCCCAATTTTTGTAATAAAGGTTTTTTGGTTTTTTGCTTGTTTGAGAGAGAAACTTATTTTACAGCTTCTATTTTTGCTGGGTGTTGCAATTCACAACAAGGAATAAGTTCACAAAGCAAGTTCAGTAGGTATTTGCAAGTCCATCATAAGGGTAATAAACATATCAGTCAAGAATTTCCTAAACACTTATCTGGCTTCACCTAATAATTCACAGTTCATCATGAACTAGTGATCAGCCTTTGTATTAAATTTGCAAAAGATTCTTTATCAGATTGGGGGAATTTGGTAGGTTCCTCTATTTCCCAGTTTCCTCTCTGTCTCATTTCTGCTCTGCTTTGTAAAAAATTTACATCTGTGAAAAGTTACAACAGTTTCTAAATAGTCACTGAGGAAATTCTACACACAAATCTTTTCCAAATAAAGCTATCATTTAAATCGTAATTCCCTTTTTTTATCATTAGAAAAAAGTGTGGAATTATGATCTCTTCTGTTGACAGCATAAATTCACTTACATCCTAGTTCTGAAAGAAATCATTGTGAATATATCTGTCATACACTCATCTGAACCAGTTAGATAGCCTGTATTGTGCCTAAAAGGTGGTCACATGCAGTTCTTTCTCTCTCTTTTGTAACTTCCTTCTTTTAATGTTTATTAGTTTATCTGTCATTATACTAAAGACTTATCACAGATATAAACTCCTGCTCAGATTTTTATTTAATCGTCATCACTTCAACAGGTATTTACAAATGCAACAGGAAAATGAGAACCTCTCTTCTTGAGGTGGTGCTTTAAAATACCGGATAGATCTCATTATGACATGCATTTTAATACAAATGAACAAACAAGAGTAAAACATAGTGATCTTTTAAGGTAACTTGAAGGTAAGAAGGGAAAAGAGTAAGAACAGGTATCTAAAGGAAAACAGTTGATACATGGTATAAATATTGTTGCAGGACTATGAATTTACATCTCGCAAGTTCCAGAACTTAAGGGTCTTCTGGCAATATACCTTCTGTGATTGAGACTTTTGCAAATGTCCATAGTACCGTTATGCACGTAGTGAGGTGAACCATCTAGAATTCTACTTCAAAAAAAAAAAAAAATAGATATGTACAGCAAGACAAAAGTTAATTTAGTAATAATATACAGTTTCAACATATATGATATTACCATTACAATGAAAATGTATAAACACATAATATGCACAATCATCTTTGGATATAACTGACTTTTTGGAGAGCAGCAGGGAGAATTTACTTCCAATCACTGACTGCCTTTTCTTATCATCTGAGGCTGTGGTAATCCCTGAAAAAGGGAATTAGTTCTTCAAGAAATCCAAAAGAGAAGCACAGAATAAGTTTTTGAAGTGTTGTGGATTATAGTATTCTACTAGTCAAGAAAATAAAACACTTGATGATAAATTATCTTGTTTCTACATCTTCTTTCGCACATCCAGACTGATCCAGTGGTAAGAGTGGTTTACCTAGAAATTGCATTTATTTAGTTTAAGTTGCCAAGTCCAATTTGAATTAATCTGAATGAATCCTTTAAAATTTTCAGTGAAACACTGTCCATTTAAAAGGAAACAGAAATAAAGAAAAAAAGGAACTCCTTAAATATATGAAAACTTTCAGTTAACCAGGAAAGCTGAGGAAATTTTTCTCAATACTGACCAGGATCTTCTTAATTAAAGACAGTGAATGATGTCTTGTGAACTCCACCTCCTTATGGTGCTTGTCTTTACAAGGAAGTTTTTAGGAGTGTCTTGATTCCCAGGTATTTCAGAGTGCTGGGAAACAACTTAGATATTTCAAATTATAATTTTGCAAATGACTTATTTACCATACACTGATTATTTTTTACTTTATTTTTTCCATTACATTTCCTGTGAAGAAATCTGCAATAAGTTTATAAAGAAAATCATATGTGAACTCTGTTACATGTAGTTTCTCTTGATGATTGTGTAATATTTCTTGAGATTCAGTCCTAACAATTGCTTTCTCACAGACTTCCTATGTGACCTTAACTGTCTTTCTTTGTCCCAGTTCTCTATAAAAAAAACCCCCAAACACAACAACCTATTTACAATAGTATTTTTAATAGTTCTGTCTATTGTGTAGCAATACAGTCTCTGAGGAGACTACAGATCTTAACTAGACAAATGTCTAGAAATTGATTTTACCTTAAAGAATGAGGGAAAAAAAAAAAAAAAAAAAAGAAAAAAGACAAACTGTGTGTTCATTTTACTAGATTTCTCATGCAATAAGTGGTCTTCTAAGTTCCTTTTCTAGTAACACATGTCATATTGGACTCTGCAAGACTGTTTCTTCTTTCTCTTAGGCTGATCCAAAGTTTTTATGTATAAACTCTTTGATTTGTCCACAAAGAGTCAGGCACATTATAATCTGCTTTTGTTCTTGATCAACTGAGTGCAATTTAGCTCTTTATTGGGAAAACCAAACCAAATCAAATCAAACCAAACCTCAAACCCAAATAAGTCATTGCAATAGCAGGAGTAAGACAGCAAAACACCTGACATAAGATTTTTTCTAATAGAATTTAGCAGAATCATATTTGAAGCTTATTGTGACTGACTGAAGCAATATGCAGAATAGTTCAAAGATCTGTTGAACATGTGTTTAGTGTAATCTATAAGGTCTATTGAATCTAACACTCTTCTAAATATTTTTACTTTACTTTGTATTTTCTATAATTTCTAATATCTATCATCTAAATAAGCAAGCAAAGTATGCCTGAGAATAACCAAAACATATGCAAGACATAGTCTATAATACTGCATATAATTTATATAGTCATCTTTACTATAACTATCATGATTTTAATGAAGAGTATCTTTCAATGTTGCTAGGATTTTTTTCCTTTCAACTTTGGTGAAGTTATAGAAAAATGTACATTATTAAGAACCTGTATTATATTGCAGACAAGACTATAATTTCTTTGGATTCAGATCAGATATAAGTACATGTGGAAATAAATTTGGTAAGTTTAAGGATAGGAAAGAAGCAATAGTTTCATCTTTTCAAAACAATAAACCAGAATCATCTTAACATACAAGCTAAAATGTATAACTGCAGTATTTGTGTCAGAGAACACATATTCATAACTTTTGTTTTTTCTCTTTTTATGTTCAGTATAACTATATTTTTAAGTGATCAAGAAGTACTGAGTACCAGAGTACAAAAATTTTAAGGTGGAAATGTAACCGAAGGAAAACAAAAATAACAACAAATATGAAAATAAAAATACTTGTTTTAACATTTGCATACAATATACATCACATAGCTCTCAATTATGTTGAATATACTGAATTCCCACTGAAGTCTAGAAGTTGAGGTCTTTCCTCAACAAAAACGAAGGAATGTGATCATGGGTGGTCACAGCTGCTCAGAATTTATTAAAAAAAATGAAAAAGGGTGGATTATATATGTCTGCTATTCTCAAATAGGAAGATGATGTTGATGATGATGAATAGCTTTTATTTCTATTGCAACTGTGCCAAGTGATCACAGTCAATCCTTGATGGAACTCCATGCAAATGCATAGGAAAAAGATAATCCATACAACTCACAAACTCAGTGTACAAAAGTAACACATAGCCATAAATAACAAATCAGCAGACAAATAAATAGGACTGTCTAGCATGAAAAAAGTGGTCACAGTTTACTGATGTATTAATTTTTGCAAGCATTCTAATGGAGGAGCACTTTTAAGAGGATCATTGAGGTTTTGTAAATGCATACAGAGCTTCTTCAGCACAGAAAGAACATCTTGAGAAAAAAGTAAGAACGAACTTTAAAAACAACCTTAACAAATAATCAGTGAGAGCAGGTAGACCAGAGGTTAGAACTAATAGCATAAAGGAAGTGCTGGAGGGGCAAACAGATCATGGATGGTCTTAATATCAAAAGCAAACTATTGAGGTTTGATTCTGTAGGGAAGTTTGTGGCAGGGATAAAAGAAAGATTAAATAGACAATGTAGGAACAGTGTTCTGAGTCAATATTAGAAGACAGTATGAAACAAGAAAGAAGTTGCAGTAGTAAGATGTGAGATAATGAAAGAATGAGAAACAATTTTGTAGATATATAAAAGATACTTAATCTCACATGACATGATATGGTAGTAAGATTTGGAATCATAGAATCATAGACTTATAGAATATCTTTAGTGGGAATAGACCCATAAGAATCATTGTGTCCAGCCTCTTGCCCCTCGCAGGACTACATAAGAATAAATCCTATAACTATGAATGTCATCCAGCTGCTCCTTGAACTCTGACTGGCTTGGTGTTGTGACCACTTCCCTGGGGAGTCTGTTCCAGTGACTGACCACCCTCCCAGTGAAGAACCTTTTCCTAATATCCAATCTGAACTTCCCCTGGTGCAGCTTTATTCCATTTTCTTGTGTCCTCCCCCTCCACTGCCACCCTTGGTGGAAGTTGTAGACTGTGAAGATGTCACCCCTCAGCCTTCTTTTCTCTAAACAGAACAAAGTGACCTCAGACACACCTCATAAGTCTTGCCCTTGAGACCTTTCACTGTCTTTGTCTGATCTCTGGACACAATCTGATAGTCTGATGTCCTTCTTACATTGAGGCACCCAAAACTGCACACAGTACTTGAGATGAGCCTGCACCAGTGCAATGTAGAGTGGGACAATCACCCCCTCAACCGGCTGGCCAAGCTGTGCTTGAGCTACCCCAGGACATGGTTCAACCTTTTGGCCACCAAGGCACAGTGTTGACTCATATTCAACTTGCCATCAACTCAGACCCCCAGATCTCTTTCTGCCAGGCTGCTCTCCAGTCTCTCATCCCCCAATCTGTATCCATAAACACAATTACCCTGTCCCAGGTGGAGAATCTGGCACTTGCTCTTGTTAAATTTCATACTGCTGTTGATTGCCCAGCTCTCTAGTCTATCCAGAAGTCTCTGTAAGGCCTCTCTACTGCCAAGAGAGCCCACAGCGCCTCTTAATTTTGTATCATTGGCAAACTTACGTAATGTACATTTGACTCCTGTGCCCAGGTCATATATAAAAACATGAAACAGCATAGGCCCTAAAATTGAGCCTAGGGGAATCCCACTAGTGACGAGTCACTAGTGACCAGCCTGACGTAACACCATTTAATATAACTCTTTGAACCCAACCCTTCAGCCAAGGGTTCACTCAACGTATTATGGATTTACCTAACTCTATGCTGGATATTTTGTCCAGAAGGATACTGTGAGAGACCGTATCAAAAGTTTGCTATCAAAAATCTCCACATCTACTCACTTCCATTGGTCAACTAGATGGTTGACCTTGTCATAAAATGGAAATTTAGCTAAACAGGACTTTCCCCTTGTGAACTCATGTTAGCTATGACCAACGACTGCATTGTCTCTCAAGTCTTTTTCAACAATTCTCAGAATAACCTTCTCCATAATTTTACCAGGCACTGAAGTAAGACTGACAGGCCTGTAATTACCAGGATCTTCCTTCTTGGAAACTGAGACAACATTTGCCAGCTTCCAGTTGACTGGGACCTCTCCAGACTTCCAAGACTGTTGAAAAATAATGGAGAGAGGTCCTGCAACAACATCAGCCAGATCTTTCAGTATCTTGGCATGAATCCCATTGGGCCCCATAGATTTATGCACATCCATCAAGTTTTGAACAAGTTCAGAGTCAGCTGGAAGTTTATCATTCCCCCAGTCACTGTCTTCCAACACAGGGCTCCAGGGGTCCCAGGACCCATCATTGGTGTTAAAGACAGAAGCAAAGAATCCATTAAATATCTCTGCTTTGTCTACATACATATTTGAAAGGTGACGAACCTCATCAAGTAATGGACTAATGTTATCTCTGATCCTCCTTTTGCTGTTAACATATTTTTTAAAAGCCCTTTTTGTTTTCCTTCACAGTAGTGGCCAGCTTGAACTCTAGTTGAGCTTTGGCCACACAAATTTTCTCCCTACAGTGGCAAACAGCATCTTTGTAGTCCTCCTGTGTCACCTGCCCTTGCTTTCTATGTCTATACAGTTTTCTTTTCCACCTAAGTTCTAGAAGATCCCTGCTCATCCAAACTGGCCTTCTGTTCCCCTTGCTTGACATTTTGGAATTGCCTGTTCCTGCACTCTTAATAGAAGGCTCTTAAAAAGTGACCATATCCAGACATGGTTTGGATAGGAAGGCATAGTTAAAGGCCCAAACTGAACATATAAAGTAACTAAAGGTATAATCAGTCACTTCACTCTGTAGTAATGAATGTAAGTTGGGCATTGGATGAAACATGAATGGTTCTGTTTTGAAGTCACAGCATTTAACAAAAGAGTCAGTGCCAGTAGCTCCTGGAATACCTGGATGAGGTGAATGTACAGCTTTTTTGCTACATAAGAGTGCTCTTCTGGTTAATGCTGGTTATCAGGAAACTCTCTAGTTACACAGACCCTTTCTATTTCAGACCTTAAAGTGGCCTCTGAATTTTAGCTATTGACCATGTTATTCTTTGAATAACTTGGATCAGTCAATTAGATATGTCTAGAGTATTCCAGTATACTAGTTTTAAGAAATGCCAGGATAAAATAATCCTGATTTTAGTGAGTCATCTTAAACTTGCTGTTACTTTTTGCCAAGTACTGGCAAAAGTAAATTCCTTTTAACAAAATCCAAAGCAAACTACATGGTTCCGAGGGTATAGAAAGGCATACAATGTATGACATAAGAGTACACAGAAATGATGACAATGATGTATTAGCTACCTAACAATTTATTGTAAAAGTTTCTCTGACAAACTATCGGACATTTCATAACTACCAGTATAAACATGCAACCCTATATCTTCAGGCTGCTTTCTCAAAATATGAATTAGTATTGTAAATCCACACTCAGTCATGTTCCTTGGAAATTATTCTTATGCAAAACTCTACTCAGCTTTTAGCTCCAACAAGAAAAGCCCTGGTCTTCCTTTCACTAGACCATAGACCACTCCCTCCAAGTTTAAAATGATGGCAAACTTCTTTGAATATAAAACCTGAACATCTTAGTGCACAACTGAATGGAATACCAACATTTTGAATCATAGAATGGTTTGGGTTGGAAGGGACCTTAAAGATCAT
>KL282328.1:5443-24243 GCA_000699545.1 Podiceps cristatus
GATGAGGGGGCTGGAGCATCTCTGCTGTGGGGAAAGGCTGAGGGAGCTGGGGCTGTTCAGCCTGAGGGAGAGAAGCCTGAGAGGGAACCTCAGCATTGATCATCAATATCTCAAGGGCAGGTGTCAAAAGGATGGAGCCAGACTCTTTTCTGTGGTGCCCAACAACAGGACAAGGGGCAACGGGCACAAACTGGAACCGAGGAAGTTCCATCTGAACGTGAGAAAAACTCCTTTCCCGTGAGGGTGGCAGAGCCCTGGCACAGGCTGCCCAGAGAGGTGTGGGGTCTCCTTCTCTGGGGATATTCAAACCCCGCCTGGACACGTTCCTGTGCAGCCTGCTCTGGGTGACCAACTCCTGCCTTTCTGTGATTCTGTGATAACCAGGTCTCTTTTATTTTTTATTTTTTTTTCTCTCCTTGCATCCTCAAAATACTCTCTGGCAATGATGTGGTCTTGACTTCCACAGAGACCTCTCACTTTGCCTCTTATACACTCCCAGTTTGTTTTAGGACTTTTTCTGAGATGTCTCTTTCTCTCTTGTTCTAGTCTTCGTCTTATGCAACATTATAGGGGGAAAAAAGAAAAGGATACTGGCTCACAAGGAGCCTGGGAAACAAGCCAAAGTTTCAACTTTTTCAGGGCTTCTCCAGAAGGCATCCAAAGTTGTTTCAATCTCTATTTGCTTCCCATTTGTGTTGGCTCCACATTTTTTATTTTTGTAAAATTCCCTTTTTTATTAGTGCATGGCCATCAAGCAGGAGCCCTCCTGCCTCCTTCCTCACCTACAATAAACTTAAGTCCTGAATGTGCTCTCAACACACTGGAGGCCTTTGATTTCTTCCTTCTGTGCCCAGAGAGACATACACCGCACAGAGCTCCCTCCTATTAGAGTAGTGCCCCATTTGGTTCCTGTTGTCTGTGATGCTGTTTCAGTATGCTGTTGATGCATGAAACATTCATTTTCTTAACAGCTTTGATTTTTCTCTTCTGTCCCATGGCAGAGAGGGAGAGCAAGGCCTCACAAGTGTTTTGGCATTTCCAGGGAACAGAAGAATAAGGCTGCTGTAAGGAGGGAATTTACTCTGCTGCCTTCAGCAGTGGTTGGAGGGGAACATCCAGAGTCATCTTGTCAGTGCTTGGCTGCTCCACCTCTGGCAAGGTTTTCTGTGCTGTTGCTGGGAAGATGTGACAGCTGTGTACCAAGTTAGTGGCTTTCCTGCCACATAGAAATGCTGTTCTTTACAGCAAGTTGGAGTCTGATAGAGTTGCCTCCATTTTTCCTTCTCCCAGATGGGTACTACTTATAGTCAGCCATGGTGTTAGAGTCTTTTCCGTGACATTTTAAAGGCTGAGTTGGTTTGTGTCCATATGAAAACTTCCATCCACCTACAGAAGAGCAGCATTTTTCTCATTCGTTGCATGCTGTAATATTGCTGTCTGTGCAGATGAGAGTTCGAAATCTTCCATAGTTAATGACAGGAAAAGTAATTGCCATACACTACCATAAATAGGATCTCAGCATCAGGTTGATGAACTTTACCAAATTCTCCATCATTCCCACCAGCACAAACCCACTAAAATCAAGGGACTTTCCTGTCATGACTACCCTACCAGCCTTCCTTGTGCTCCAGACCTGCCACTCAGCGCTCACGTATCCTATCTATAAGAAGTGTCAACTGCAGCAAAACAAATTGTCTGGAGAGAACCTTATAGATTCCAATACACTGACAGTGTGTGTATTATCGTGTCTCCCTCTAGTGATCTGAACTAACAAGTCTGCTTTGGGTCTCTTGTGCTTGGAGCTACTTGTTTGGTGACAGAGCGTCTCTGGGTTCACAGGGGCAAAAGGCTGGTGTTTTAGGACTGGGTCCCATTTCCCCTGCCATCTGGAGGTCACATTCCTCACAGAAGCTCCATGTTTACAGTTGTAGTTCACATCTGAAAATTTAAATGTGCTTGTAAAGATGCAGAGAGGTCGTGTGTGAATTAAAGAGAAAAAAATTCACAGCATTTTAAATTTAGTACTTTGAATTCAAATTTCTTTAAGAAAGCTATCCTTACGAAGAAAATGGAAAGGCTGCATTTTTCCCTCGTAGCTGTAATCTATAAGTACTTTCACTTTAGGCAAGCATATTTCTCGCTGTCTTCACAGTAGGAGAGGGACACACCAATAAAAGGGGAAAGTTAAGGTAGTAGCTTATAGCTGTTCCCCGCATTTTTTTTTCATTTAAAGAGAGAGACTTCACCGTTTTTGTTATTATGCTGTTATGTGGCTTCAACTGATCTCAATAGCTTCACTAACTTCACTGCCTGATCTGTTCTGCACAGGAGCCAGAGCTAACTGTCTCCTCTCATCTGAGGACCCCAGTGAGCATGGATGGCAGCATCCACTGCAGCACATGGATCCTGCCTGGACAGTGATGTCCGGAGGGAGTTTCCCATCCAGCCCCAAAGCCTTCACCTCTTCTAGCTTCTCCCGCACAATCATCTGACTATCTCTTGCCTCTGCTTCCCCCCCCCACGCCAGTCCCACTGATGAAGCTGCTTGGCTTATGTATCCCAGCTCTGCCAACAGCTGGAAAATAGTGAGAGAGAGAGAGTGAGCAGAGGGGTGCAGGGAGAAGCAGGAAGGAAAATATGATTTGCAGGAGTCTCCTGTACAGAGATATGCCCAGGGCAAAGAAAAAGCCAGCTTTGGGGGCAAGACATCCCAAACCTGCTTGCCGTGATGAACGCAGCAAGGCCAGGTGTCACTCAGCTTCCTGCAGCGTGGAGCTTTTCTCCCGGCTCTGAATACAGTCGCAGTGGAAGTCTCCCAGCTGAAGGCAGTGAGCTATTTTGGTAACGCAAGGCTACAACAGGCCCTGGTGGTGTGAACACTTGGGCTCTTTTTCCTTCCTCAGCCTCCTTTCTGAACATTTCAGAAATGTGTCTTCAGAACATCCCTCTCTTTCCTGTCTGAAGGAAAACATGAGAGACTGAAAAGATGATTCAGGGTCTTTTTTTTTTTTTTTTTTTTTTTACGAGGTGCATGTTCAAAAGTGTTGTTCTTATTTCTTCTTCAGTTACTTTTTCTTTTTCTCTGAACAGCACCTGAAAAATATGACTCTTCTCACGTACTCTGTATTTTTTCATGCGCTGGCTGAACAAATCATCCCTTCTCGTAAACGCACAGTGAGTGCCCACCGCAGTGTCACTGCGGCACAGGAGCACAGCAGGCAGCAGCAGGGAGGCTGGCAAGGGGGTGGTGAGTGCGGGCCCATCCAGGGAAGCATGAGCTGATGTCTGATGCAGCCTCTGAAGTTCATGCCCAGTTTGGGGTGGCTTGAGCCGTTTGAAGGATGAGCATATCCCGCCAAAGGATCAGCACAGGCCACCAGCAAGAGAAGTGTAATGCAGGTAATGGTGGCTTGGGAAAGGCATTGATCATGAGAGATTCATTTTGCTGTCAAATCGCCTGAGGCCCATGGCAGAGTGGAAGGGTCATGGAGTGAGGACAGGACCATATCCATGGCACGCTTTACTGGGCAGCTCATAGAGCTCACATCTTGTCCCAGCTTGCGTCCCAGGAAAAAATGCCACCAGTGGGAGATGAGCCGGCTGCCATCGGGGGTAGGCAGAGGGAAGAGCAATGCAGCCTCTCGGGGGGTCCCTAGGCTCCTCGTAAGGGTTCCTGCGGGTCAGTGCCCTGTTGCGTGTGCCTGGATGAGAACTGCTGGCAGGGTCATCTTGGTACATGTGCTGTAATGGTCAGTGTATGTCATTACCACCATCCTTACCTTCTGTGCAGCTTGTAGATCTGTAAAAGCCACATGAGTATGCATGTGCGCACTGCTGTATGCATTATTTGTGAGCATTTTACTATGTGTTCATTTTTATGTTCACCGTGCTGGTGTCTGCGTGCATTTTGCTGCACAGGTAAGCTTTTTGATGTTTATCAGGCTTATGCACCAACCTCAAAGGCTTGCATTTCGTTAACGGTAGAAACATAGCAGTAAGCATGAAAAATAAAAGCAGAGGGGGAAGAAAGACAGCATCCTGAGTCATATTGTACCTGCCATCCTTTGACTGTGGGGCATGGATCTGTACAGCTGTCCAAAGCCTGTCTGTACAGCCTAAACTACAGCTGTGTGAAGGGGACAGAGAGTAAATATTTTTAGTGTCAATCATGATAAAGAGACAAAATTTCAGAAGTTCCCTGAACTGCAGAAGCTCAGATTAGGCTCCAAACTTTGCAATTCCAGCCTCTCTCTGTCATGCTCACTTGTATCTACTGCATTTATCTCTGCTGTACTTGGGCATCTTCCAAGCAAATAAATAATTGGTTCCTGCTTCTGTCTCCTCTTCTGCCCAAGGGACTTAAAGTTAATTTGTGCTGACTATTAGTCTTTGGGTAAAGGCTGCTATTGTAAAACGAAGACAGGGCATACATAGATAGATGGTCCTTGCACCGTGAAATTGTAAGTGCCCCCCTTTTCTGCGGGGAGATCTATGACCACTTGACTGCTGTGAGGAGGATTCCTTGCAGCTCTTGGGAGTTTTACAGGGGATGACACAGGTGGAGATGGGAAGCCCATGCTCCCTAGATGTTCCTTTAGCAACCTCTCAGAAGCCTGGAGCCGCGTGTACTGTAACTTGGGTGAAATAGAGGCACGTGGAGAGGCAAGTCACTCCACCTGAGAGGCCGGCTTGTGCCTCGGGATGGGTCTCGGAGTCCATGCACAGAGCAGAGGCTGTAAGGGACTTGGGGACAAAGAAAAGGCACATTTGCCATGCAGCATCTCCTGTGTGAGACCCAGGGAAGATGAGGGAAAGGAGGCTGTTAACTTGAACAGACAAAAGTAATTAGAGGAGTAAAATAATAGATTAATGAGCAGCCAGTGTGGGGGGAACTTAATAATTATCGGTAGAGGATTTCCTTCAATGCACAGGCTGGCCGAGGGCGTGCAAGATAGCAACCGGTCCCACTTAAGGAAGCTGCTAGGGAATTAGTGGCACGGGGTGCCTGGAGAGCGATAGCAGAGGTTGAGTTAAATGCTGCCTTTGAATCTCGAGTTATGTGTGGCTCAGGTAAAGGCTGGGGAGGAGGGGGATCTGCAAAATGCTAGATTGTATCTAACTGATGTTAATAATGGCTCAATAAAAATGCTCTGATAAGAACACATTAAAGTTGCACAGTTAAGCCCTCGCAAGCCAGGTAAGGTGAGATTTAAGGTTACAAATGCAACCTTAACTCTTCTAAAGCAGCCAGCCTCTAATTAAGGGGCATCAGGCTATTTCTCAAGTAATGTATCATAATATTGGTTAATGCTCTCTTCAGCTTTGGACAGGTGCACACTGTGTCTTGTCATGCTGTGGTTTTGTCTGTGTGTGCCTGGTCCATTTTAATTATGGCACTGAGAATACTGCATTAGTTGTACTTGAACCAAACATGGTGGTTTAGGCACAGGGTCCGTTTAGACTGTTTAGATACAGGGCAACCCGCTGTCTATTCTCTCACGTCACCATTTCATGTGTCAGAAAGCAGTAGGCTTGGAAGATGTTGACATTAGCTGCAAGTATGGGATTTTGAATATGGGATTTTTCTTTCTAAGGACAGATTTTGCCTCTTGTAGTTCTACATATTGTGTTTTTCACCTAGTTGCCTTACTGAAGTCATTCAGACTATTCACAGAGTAAGACGTTACTCTATCCCCTCAGACTGTGCCACAAAATACACCTTTTTTCTGTCGCCCAGGAGGTAACTGTTCACCTATCGACGTATTTTCTTTTTAGGACTCCTAAATTTACAACTTTTAGTCGCATTGCATACACAATTGTTGTGACGTAACGGGAAAGAGAGAAGATGTAAAGGGCAGATCTGTTCATGGGGAGCATTGCAGAAGTGGGCAGATTCAACGGGTTTAAACCATACGTCGTAGATCTGACATCTTTCCTTGGTAATTATGCTGAATTGTTAGCCTGCCCATTGAACACTACCTCTTTTGAGGGGAAGCCATCCTTTCTTCTGTGTAAGTCCTTGAGTCAAAACCTCTGTCCTTCCCTGAAGACCCTTACTGCAGTAGTCTTAGATTTTTCAGAAGCCTCTGTCCACGTGTCTGGCAAGGATGACCTGCAACACCCTCCACTATCTCACTGTGTGTCCTTGCAGCTACGTAGGGAGGCCTGCTTTGGTTGCATCTGAAGCAAAGTTTCAGTGTTGTTGGACTAGGGGTGTCTCCGAGTCTGCTGGGCATCCTGTGAGCTGGGGTGCAGACTTACTTGCATGTGTGTTTGAGAGCATCTAAAGTGGTCTCACATTCCCTGAGCATTATTTTTTGCCTTTTGGATCACTGTCCAAAAAAGGGATGGGGCAGCAGTCAGAGATCTGTAGATATTTTTAAAGGTTTCCAAATGTGTATTTGGTTGTCCCCAGCAAGAAACAGTTGTGTTGTGAGAGCTGCCCCTTAGAGGCAGATACAGGCTAGTCAGCATGGAGCAGCAGCTCATCGAGAGGGTTATGTGTGAAAAGGAAAAGTCACATAGCCCCAGGTGGCCCTCCAGAAGATGGGCACTGTCTGGCCACAGGGGAGCAGAGTTTACGTGCAGGGTAGGAGAGAACAACTGCGAGGAGGGAAGGTAGAGAATTTCATAGAAAGCCCCTGGCACAGCAAAGTATGCTGATTAATTTCCACAGACCTGCATGGATCTGAAGTGAGCTAAAAATTTCCTCACTCTGAGACTTTGGGGATCACTGAGCAGAGTTTGTTTAAAAGAAATGAGCTTCATCTGAGAGGTTTTGCAACTTGTGCTAATGAGAGTCTGTCTGTCAAACTTAAGTGGCATCAAGTGGCTCAGAACAAGGGCTCTTGGGCGTTAAATGGTTCCTACCAAATACCAAGTCCATTACCATGATTGGCTGTTATAGCCCTCTAAACGGGAAAAGTGATTAAATTGGTCGTTATGAAACACTAAAGATGCATAATTATGAAAAATAAGGCTTGAGTAAGAGGAGATTTCATCTCACTCACTGCTTTGTATCTCAAGGAGGAATCAACGTAGAAATGTTTTAAAAGCAGCCAAGGGTTGCCCCTTGTCTGCTTTTGTCCTGTCAGTCTGGGAATCATGAATGTGTTCGAAGCGAGGGTGTTTCTCCAGTCTCTGGGCTGATACATGAGCTGGAGACGGGACGTCCTAAGTCCCCCTCTCTGCATAAGACTGAGTTTCTCCCTTGCCGAGGAGGCTTTGACTCCCTGCAGTCCCTCACTTTGTCTTGTACTCAGAGGGAAGTCATCTTTTCTTGGTAACGTGCCACGGGACACGTCTAACCATCCAGCTGCGTGGAGCAGTGAGGTGTGAACGCGGAGTGTTCTGTCAAGAGGGAGCACACCCCCAGCTGCTCCGAAGCCACGGCAGAGCAGCGCACGGCAGCGTGGGTGGTCAAGGGAGGCCGCCCTGGGCAGGGGCAACTCCAGCAAATCCACGGGTGCTCAAGCAGTAACGCATCAGCATATTTAGCAGAATCAGAATGAAGAATTGAGGGGTTTTCAGCGCGAAACTGCTGTGGGAGGCCTTGAGATGCTACCAGTGGCTGGGAGTGCCGCGCCCCCCCTGCCCCCCCCGCCTCTCCCTCCTGTTCACTATGGGGAGCTCCAGCGCATGACTTTTCTTACTCCCTCTGCCACATCGGGCACTGTTGCCTTATCCAGGAGGGAAGGATTTATGTCCTCAAAGTGTCAAGCTCAGGGGGTGCCACAGGCATGGGCACAAGTACATTTTTTTCCTCCTAGGAAACCCTCAGCTGCTCCGGAGGGCTGTTCTCCGTGCCACAGAGAGGGGCTTTCTAGGAGGAGTTTAACAAAGTTTGATGACAACTACGAAGTGTCAGGTCTTCATTCACTGGCTTTGGGTCACTGTGTGCAGGAGGGCAGGGGGCACTGGGTATCCATGGAGCTCTTTACAGGTGGGTGAGGGGTTGAATTAAGAGTTGCACATCTTTGAGGGGGAAAGGGTTGTGAAGTTCTGCCAGTAAAAAATGAGCAGCGCTTTGCCTTTGTAACAGCTCACTTTCCTGTGGTTGGGCAGCTCTGAGGATGAGACCAGTGCTTTGCACCCTCCCTGCTATCCTGGTCATGCCTCCCAACAGAGCCAGTTCCCCCCACTGCTGCTGAGGGGTTGAATTAAGAGTTGCACATCTTTGAGGGGGAAAGGGTTGTGAAGTTCTGCCAGTAAAAAATGAGCAGCGCTTTGCCTTTGTAACAGCTCACTTTCCTGTGGTTGGGCAGCTCTGAGGATGAGACCAGTGCTTTGCACCCTCCCTGCTATCCTGGTCATGCCTCCCAACAGAGCCAGTTCCCCCCACTGCTGCTTTGGAGCACCCCTCAAATGTAGTTCTCCCATTAAAGGCTGGAATAGCACCGGGCACAGAGCAGAATACATGTGTGGTGGTTCTCTAGCATGGCTCGGTCAACCCAGACTACCTAAAGCTCTAATGTTCCCAGTTTTCACAGACCTTCAGTAGAAATATTTATTTATTCATTTTACTCTCTTTTTCATTCTCTCCCTCTTTGGTGCCACACCAGCCTTAGAAGAGTTTTATAACCTCCTTAGAAAGAGTAATAGTGGTGCTAAGTTATGCACAGCCTCTGGGGCTCCCTGCTGTCCTTGGGCTGCTGCACTTCTCTTCAGGTAGAGTGCTAGCCAAGTCACTGAGCCCAAGTCCTTGTTTCTCTTGTTGAAACTAAGTGGTCATGAGGGATATGGTGGTATTTATGTTCCCTTATTCCTATATCTGATATGTAATGAACAAGCAGATCCTACCCAAAACTCTGCTGACCATTCGTCTCCCCCATCTGTCTCTCTCTGCTCTGCTTCCTTCCTCGTGTGACAGCTGATGTTGAGAATCTTTCAGGAACTTGATTTGTTTGTAAATCAAATGCCTTTAGAAAATGATCAGACATTGCTTGGTACTGGAGTATGTCATTTAGGCATTAGTCACTTTTAAGAAAATACTCCATGTATGTGTGTCATTTATGACATTATTCATATCCCAGAAGACAAGCAATGTCATCTGCATATTTATGAGTGTGGGAGCCATCTAGTCAGCTGATTTGCCATATAAAATTGTCTTTTTTCACAGTACTCCTGTGGCTGCTGTAGTCAAAATAAAATGTGCCATGTCCTAAATGGCAAGACAAGTATCTCCACCTTTGAAGAGACTGCACTCTTCACAGAAATAAGGTTGTAACACACCTCCTGGCACCTACCTGCATTCAATCCACCTCCAAATCTAGGCTACTTAGCCAAACTCGATCTGTCTGAAAAACTGCTTGTGTTAATGTAATGTGAGTTAGAAGCGTCCTGAAATGTTTCAGACCACTCTTGAGGTGTTAAACAGAGGACAGCTTGTGAAAATGGGTTGATTTCATTCCTTTACTGTTTTTCTAACTTTATTCTTGGCTTCTTGTAATTTGCCCATAGTTGTTGTCTTAAATACCCAACTGTACTGGAAAAGATTATTCTCTTTAAGGGTGAATGGTTTTCACAAGTTCAGGATATGGAGATGCAGAAGTATTTCATTATTACAGCTCTTTTCCAGAAAACACCGTGACCACTATGAAGTTCCTGGCCCACACACACTAACTTGTAGGTGTTTAAAGAATGTTTACATTTAAAAGTCTACCAGAATTGTTAATCAATTTGTTGAAGACTTACCATATTATTGGCCTAGCTTATGCTAAAAATTAGTAGGGTTGTGGTTGCCATTATCTGTGGACTTGACACTATGAGTGTGTGTATCAAGACCCGGGTCACGCAAGGATTCAGCTTGCTCAGTCAAAACGCTTACCTGCAGAAAAAAACATGTAGCCCACCTGCCTCAAAGTCCTTAATTTGTATCCAGGGAACATTTTTTTCAGGAAAGTACATATTGCAGAGCTTGGAGGAGAGAATGAGTCAAAAACTGAGCTGGGTTTCACGTGTGGAGCCTTTTCCCAGCAATTTCTCGTCATTTGGTCTGTGAGCTTTAACTGCATTTTCATCAGGTGCTTTTGACAAGGACAACTTCAATGACAAAAAGTGGGGTGGGGAAACTCAGTGATATAATCAAAGTTGTTTTCATATAGTTTAGAAAGGCCTCAAGAGTTCCTCAAAGTTTACAGCCTCCATGGCCAGAATATCAGTGTCCGGAAATTGTACAGGAAATTGTACCTAAACAGGGAGGTTGCATGTTTCCAGCCTAAAAATGAATATACTAGTGGCACGGGTTGCCTTGTGACTGTGATTTTACTCATTTTGCTGGTCTTTGTGGCACCACTCCATTTTGCCTGTTTGTTGGCTCTCCCTTTGCCAATTCTTTTTTTAATCTAGTGGTTAGACAGTGTCAATAAATCTAGGAGGGAATGTTGCAAACTCCCTCTTTCCCCCTCTCAAAGCCTAGCTTGGAAATTCAAATTTAAGGTTGTAAACATAGTCCACTTGGACCCATCTTTATATTGCTATGGCGAATGGTGTGCATCACCTTTAAGATGCTGGAAATGGGTTCAAAGGAGAGACATCATTCAGGAGAGTTGTCCAGAACAGCTTTTCTGAAAGTGAATTTAAATATAAAAGTACTGCCAAAATACTAACCTTAGCAAAGGCTACTTGTTTAGCTGGCTAGCCTGCTAACCCAAAGACCAGACCACCTACTAGCTGCTCTTTACTAGACACCAGCCTCGTAGAGGTGAGGACATGACATACAACCATGTACCAAAGCAATCCCTCTTTCATTTTCCTGACCATTTGTAACGTAGGATCTTTCTTCTCCAGAATTCCCCAGGTCAGGAAAAAAAAAAATGGAGTGAGGTACCCTTGTCAATAGCTCCTCCGTCAAAGCCTGCCTAATTTATATGCAGGCAATAACTAAATGATGCCTGTGGGGAAAGGCAGCAGAGACAGGGCTGTTTGAGCAAGTTTAAGTGAGCTTTTCCCATATGCATTTTTCTAGTGTTCTAAGGCCACTTTAAAAGGTAACTGTACTTTACATTCCTGGACTTGCACAAGTGTGAAGGAGCAGGGTCATTAAAACCATGCAGCCCCCTGTAAGAATCTGCAAGGAGCGCAGCTTGTATTGAGGTGTTGCACCAGAAGATAAGAACATTTGCTGTCTCAAGATGCTGTTCCCTAGAGGGGTATGGCAGTCTCCAAAGCATTTCTCCTATAGATGTGGTGCTCAGGACGGGATTGTGGCTGGAGCCCCTCCTCGTGCCAAGAGCTGGAAGTTCAGGGGCTCTGAGAGTGAAAGAGAAGAGAGCTTGGAGCGGACGCCCATGGGGGGAAGAAGGCTGCCCTACATGATGCCTGTCACAAGCAGGAACATGGCGTACAGGCGTTTCACAAACAGCATCTTTGAGTGCACCAAGACCGAGTGTCCCCCTGCTTCTGCTCCTTTAGCTCATTAAATAAGCACTGCTGTGGGACTCAAGGCTGATCAGGCCTGAAGACTGAGCCTCCAAGCCACTGAATGTCTTCTGCACTTTGCCCTTCTCCACTTTTCAAAGCAGGAAGGAGCAAGTCCCTCCGCTCTCTGCAAATGCAAAATATTTCCATCAATTTTGGAAGTTGTCACAGGCCATAACCCCACCATGCCACAGTGTAGTTGCCAGAGATGCTCTCCCCTCTTCCCAGCACCACATTGCACTTGGAATTGACTCTTCTCCCTATATCAACATCAGAAACCAATATTCATAGCCTCTTCCCTCCTTTGCCCCTCTTGGTGCTGGCAGCTGCTCTTCCACTGCCTTCCTACGCTTGAGATACCTGCCGCAGTAATGGGATCCTCCTGCAAGCTCTTTAATTGAAAGGAATTTCTGTCTGGCCTGGAGATGTCAGGAGGCTGACGGAGACATGTCTCTGTAAAATGAGGCTTGATCTACAGTGCGACAGGCAGTGTCTGGATCACTGAGAATCCTTCACACTCGCTGGCTGCAGCCGGCTTTTCGATGGGGGACGTTAATTAAGGTGCGTCTGTCAGGGTGTGGGTGCTGGAGACCCCTCCAGCTCAGCTGCCAGCTCTCCCTCAGCAGCGCCGGCCTGCGAGGTGCCATTGCTTCCTTTCCACTTGGCGCTTCCCCTTGCCTGCTGTGCCACTTCCATTTCTGATTGCCATCAATTTGAAACAGAGCCCTGCTGACCCTGCTGACCGCTGCCTATACATCTCCCAGCATGGTTAATAATAATGGCCTCTGTGGGAAATGATGGGCTGAGACAGAGAAAGGACATAATGATGCTCTGGCTGGGGTAGGCAGAAAGAGGAAGGTGAAGTGACAAGCAGCTAAAGAGCAAGAGAGGAGTGTGGTAATAAACAAACCTGCAAATGTCTAAAAACCCACAGCAATGGCATCCCTGAAACAAATGGGGAGAGACAAGCTTGAGTCCCTGAGGAAGAGAAGAGGGGGGGAAAGAGAGAGAGAGGGAAATGAGCAGAGAATCGACCAATAATTGAAATGGCATCAGGGAAGAAAAGAACTGGAAAGCACAGAGGAAAAGACAGGCTTGGAATTGGCAGGTGGCAAAGAAAACAGGATGAAAGACGGAGGGAGAGAGCATGGAGGAAGGAGACATGGATGTAGAGATTGAAAAGAAAAGGCGAAGTATACGTGGAACTAACCAAAGAAAATGGATGCAGAACGGAAGGTGGAGAAGCATGGAGAGGAAGAGACCCATGCATTGACAGCAGAGGAAGGACAGAGGTTTACTGAGAGAAAAAAGAGGTAGCAAAGTATTTAGGGTTAGAAAGAGGGAGGAAAGAACAAAGTGGTAAGAGATAAAGAACAGCAAGTTGAAGAGCCCCAGGTCTATGTCATTAAACTTCACCAGAGAGGCACAAAGAACGGGGTTTGGAAACGCAGAGTGCCAGATGGCGCCTGCTTCTCCAGGGCTTCACCAGTCATCAGCTGCTTGGGATCCGAGTGTAAATTCCGAAGAATTGCTTTTCATTTTCAATAAGCAGAGTTGGATTGGAAGGAAAAGCTTTTGGCCCTGCTCTGCAGCCCTACCACCCGTAGCACGTAGCAGGCAGGTTTGTTGCAGGTATTACCTCCATGGCAATGTAACAGCACCAGCAAGGAGAGCAGCAGGCCTCTCTTGGCTGGGCAGATCAGCCACTTCCCCGCTCCACGTTTGCTGGGTGATTGTCTCTAGCACCTGACCCTGTGCAGGAAGGATATTTCCTTCTGTTGGTAAAGCAGATCAATGCTGACATCATGCACCATCAGAGATTTTTTCTATCAGTGCAAACAGTTGCTGCTGCCCTTGGCGCTCATCAATAACCCATTATGCGATCATCTGTGTTTTCTGGCTCTATTTTTTACCCCCCCACACAGAGGAAATCAGAGAAGATGGTTAAATTTCCTCTCCGTAATTTGTCTGCCTTAGCTGTAGCTGGGATGAAGCTGAGTGGTAGTTGTTGGAACGGGACTGCTTTTGCTGTGCCGCAGGGAGGTTAGCCAAAGTGTGGGGGTGAGCCGTGGCTGCCAAGGCAGAGGTATGTGGGCAGATCTTCAGGAGGGTTCATTGATCTTCTTAGCTGCTCACATGCTCAGTAATTGAAGGCTGTTTGGCAAGCAGTCCTCGGTGGTCCTTCACTGAAACGCTAGCGCTCATGTCCTGGGTTCTGTGCTCACGTCTGCCCCTGCCCTCCAGTGTAGCAATGCATAAGCCAAGGATCTTTCTGTGCCCCCATTTTTTTCCCAAAAGAAATGTCTCCATGACACTGACCGTGAGAATTTTAGATTTGATGTACCTCTAAGGCACTTTTGGTCTTTTTGCTGGGATGGAACAGATACTCATTTATGGTAAGGACAGAAATGGTTTAGGGTTGGGTTACAGGTGCAAATACGTGCACGACTACAGAGCTTGCTTACTTCAGGTACTCTACAGCATTTGTCAAATTGAGTCACTGGGGCTCCTTCAGGGTAAGACAAGAGAACAAGTCTGAAAAGCAACTGCAAAAAGAGCACAAACAAAAAAAATGCGTGTTTTAAAGATCTGCATCAATATTCATGGAACTATTTTTTATTGCTACCTTTTTCCGCAGCTTTTTTCTAACTTGCTTAGAAACCACACTTACCCCTCCCATCTTTGCCATTTCAGCTTCCACCTTTCTCATGTAGAGTGTTCAAATAAGCTCTCGTTCTGTTTTTTTCCTGGTAAAGATGAGAGTAGTTAGTATCAAAGACAAGTGGTTGTGGCGCAGAGGAAGGGAGGGACCTGGGTCAACCTCCCGGCTGGCATTCTGATGCAGAGATTTGGTTTTCAATTAGATAATGCTCTCTGAAAACAGGGCTGCTGGAGCACATGGGACAATATTGACTAAAGCACAAAACAATTCAGTGGGTGACCTTCATGCTCTCGTGTGTGTAGCCAGTCAGGATGCATGGCGTGTAAATGCCACCCAATCGGTATTCATTTCATGTGACTCGTAACCAACGCGCACCAGGGGATGGATGAAAAGCAGCATTCAGGTATGTAATATGATTATCAGATAATATATCAGACTGTGATTCCACAAAGCCAAAGGGTCAACAAGACTGGAAAATGTATTTTGCGACTTCTGAGAAGATGGATTTTTGAAGATTAGTGTGTCCTCAATATAAAATCAATAAATAAACACATAAAATAAATAGATGTCATGTAATATGACTCCCACTTCTCCCTAGCCGACCAGCCAGCTCCCAGGGAAATTACTGAATGTGTGGACCACCCTTGCTCATATTCGATCTGGGTTGTGTTTGCACATATGAAATGAGAGCAAAGTTCTCGCCCCTTCGCCAGTTTCTCATTGAGGAGTGTAGAGGAACCGTGTGGTTCAATCCCACTGTTTTTCTTAGCCCTTTGAGACCTCCCTTACCTAGATCCCAAGATACTTTCCTGTTGATGGTCACTGTAGTTGGACTCCCAGGGCAGAGGCAAGTTACTGCCTGTCTGTCAGTCCTGGCTCCTGTCACTAGCCTGCCTAGGGGAGGCTTCCTGCTGCACGTCTACGTGCTCTTTCCTTACCAGCCTGCCAAAGGTTTGAGTCAAATCACCTCTGCCTCACAGAGTAACGTAGGTTTTCTCAAGAGTCAGCCTTTACTTGACCTTTGACGGGATGGCCTGACTCCCTCGCATTTGGGAGGATGAGACTGGAGACTGTTATTGCGACCGGCTGAAGTTGTGGTGTTTAAAGTTTTAGCAAAACACACTCAACCGTTTGCTCCAGAGAGACTACAGCAGTGGTAACGCTATAAATCATTAACATCAACCTATAACATAGGTTCTCAGGCATTTGCACTGCTGCTTCTGATCTCCAGTATGACAAATAGCCTATGATGCCAATCTCTGTCTCAAAGATCATTTGTGTGATCTCACTGGTAGCATTGTTTAGGCTGCTCAAAACCTCGCTCATGTCAAACCACCAAGTTCAAAAAGGGGGAGACAACAGACACAGACAGAGGGGTTTCTGGTTTGTAAATGGATACAGCCACCTAAAATAAGCTGGGAGCCACTGTCCAAAGGTACCCGGAATAGCTGCGCTCTAGTCAGTGAGAGCAGCTTTTAAGACAGCCACTTTCTTTTCTCACAGCTCAAAGAGTGAGTAACAAAAAGTAGTAAATCTCAGAGAAGAGAAATGACCTCCGAATTTTCTCAGTAAAAAAAGCTGTCACTCTTGAACTGAAAAAAAAATGTAGCTGAGCTTTGCTAAGAAATACTCTTTACATTAAGGGAAAAGGGGAAGCACGGTAAGATTTTACTGTAGCTAAATTTTAAGGCCAGAAAGGATCATCTAGTTTGATTTCACGCATAGCACAGTCCAGGGAATCTGGCACGGCAATTTCTGCGTCAAGTCCGTAGGATCCGTTGGAATGGGATCCCTTCCTTCAGAAGGATGCAGGTGGCACCGCTGTGGCCTTTCCCCATGGCCCGTGCACGCTCCTTGGAGCGCCAGAGCACTACCCCCTCTCAGGAGGCTCCACTAAACCTGGCAGCCCGAGGGCATGGCCCCCTCCCCTGCCAAACCAGGTTTCCTTCCCACGGAGAGCTTCGCACAGCCCGTGGGGTGTGTGGAGAAGCAAGGGAGGGAAAGCTAATGAGGTAAAATACAATCATAGCTCTCCTTCAAAGTCACAAGCCGCTCAGATCAGGTTTCTGGGGACGGGCTGTCATTTGTCTTTCTTCCACACTGGTTCAAACTGTCTCACCTTTCCCCCACTGAAATCCTTGTGATTTGAGTGCCTTAGGTGGGAGAAGCGTAGCAACTTTGCTGCACTTAGGACATCATTGTCAAATTGAAGGATTGGGGAGGAGCCACTTCACCCAAGGAAAGAATTTGTATTCAGTGACTGCTAAAGTGCCAACAGCTTCCTCTCCACGGTCTCGGAGGGGAGCGAAGCACCCTCTTGCATTTTGCCTGCTCAGGGAAATAGTTTGAATTTGAGAACTTGAACAAGGTACGGAGGGGGAGAAATGAGCAGGTGGTTCTCAGGAACGCAGAGCTTTCTGTCCCCCTGGCAAACACCCCGGTGTGGAAGCTGGTAGTTTTTACCATTTCTGAAAAGCACTGCAAACAGGTGAGGACAGGAGATCTTAGGCCTGAGGAGTGTCCCAGGTAGCAAACTGAGCGCTCTGTGTAATGTTTGCAAGTTACAAGCTGTTTAAGTGAACACTAAATGGAGATGGAAAGGGAACACACCAAAGGGTGCATCATCTGATTGCATTTTGAGCTGTTTCACTGCATTAACATGTGGACATTTTTGAAGGTCTGACTTTATATCTTGATGTATGCTAACTTTGGAGCAATGAGATCTGCTACAAACAATAAAACGGACATTGGAAAAGAAAATGCAGTTGGATGTGTGCTGAGCCCTGAAAAGCCTGTGATGAGGCAGTGCACAGGAAAATGTATCCAGCAGAAAAAAACCAAGAGCCTTATCAAGAAGGGGACAGAGAAAAGAAAACTTTGCATCAGTGGCAGAGAAATTTGATAGGCTAGATATTCTGAAGAGAGGTTCTTGCCTTTGTGCACAACTAGACGCAGTTGATACCTGCTCTGATTTGCTTAACGAAGTGGGACAACTGAAAGGTATTTGCTGCTGGCAAGTCAAAAGTGGGACCAGGTTGCCATTCTTGGCTTTATCTGTCAGAGCTGCCCAACTGGTTACCCTCTCTGAGCCACAGTCGTTTGCTTTTGTTGTGGGATGGTGGAGAGCAAGGTGCATCCTCTCGTATACCGGAAGGTCTGACGGATCTCCCTGTCTCATGGTAACCTGTAAAAGGCAATACGTCTTTGAAACTCTAAATTGTACTGACTTCTAAAAATCTCTGCAGATTTCCTGCTGAATCTTTGGGTTGATCACCGCTAGAAGGCAGAGCAAATCGCTTGACTGGATTTCTATCATCTCACTGGATAGAAATTGCTACTGTCAGGGTTTACTGCTGATATTTTGTGCCTACCCATTTATTTGTCATCCAAGGATCTCAGAGTGGTTTACAATAGTGTGCTGTCTGGCTGTTAACCCATGAGACAGGGAGTCATTATTTCTGATTCTATTTCCAACTCTATCCAAAATCGGAGTGTCTATCCGACAAACCTCTTCCCCTGTCAGTGCGTCTGCAAACAGGGACTGTGTTCTTACATCTGTCTACAGCCCAACGAGTCCCTCAGACAGGACATGCTCCTACTGCCTAGCACGGCCGGTACAGAGCAAGGAGAAGCTGGAGACCATGCTTTTTTAAAGCCCTACCTATTCTGTGTATTTTCTTTACCTAAATACGGCTGCCTTGGGAGCAATATGAACAACTGAAAGGAAATGAGTGGAAGTTTATGTGAGCTTGAGGTGCTCCAAAGTTGCTGCTGCACTTGAAGCGTGTGAATGATCTTCCCGTAGCCAGCATGGAAGCATGCTCGTGTTTGCAGTCGTTCCCGGGGTTTGGGGAGTCCCGTGGACCTCATGGGAGGGAGTGTAGCTGGAGTTTATGCAGTCTAAGCCCTGGGGCAGCCTGACAGGACAAAGAATGAAGACACTGGAGCAAATGATTCTGGATAGGCCCAGTTGTACACTGGCACATTTAATACATAAACTGTGTTGGCTTAAGCAGGTTCAAATCTCAGGTCTTTATAATTTTTTCCACTGTATGACAATGCAGTTTAGTGGATAGACTTAATACAGAGCTGTTATCTAATTTGGAATCTTTAAGGGATATTGGCAAATTTGGGAATTAATGTATTTTGAAGACTCCAAGCTTATTAAAATTTGGGATTTAGGATAGGCTAGTCACATGTTAGAAAAAATGATCTTGAAAGTCAGAAGTAGAAAAGGGTGATCAAGGAGAGATGCATGTAACCATACCAACAACCCGGAGAGCAGATACATTCCCTGTCTCCCAGACCTTCTTCTGACTTTCAGGGAGATGTCTGAGTGGTAAGAAATATGATAAATTATTTGTGAACCACAGATAATCTCACTATACTGTTCACATAAAATAGAAGTAGCTGAGACATATGCCCTGATTTAGAGTAATATTTGTGGAACTGAGATTTAAAATCTGCATCCTGCAAATAGTTTTCTCTAACTAAATAGTGATGGAGAATACTGAACAACTTGGATAGGAGAAGCCTGCTGGTATTCCCACCTGAGGACATTTTCCCTGCTGCATGGCTATAGGTATTCCAATAACAGTGTTTTGAACACACCTACGCGTACATTCGTACAAGTCTCCAGACTGTTCAGGAGCATCTATAGGGGTGTCCTGGTTTCAGCCAGGACAGCTCGTTTTGTCTCCAGCAGCTACTGTGTTTTGGA
>JMFS01109218.1:0-13301 GCA_000699545.1 Podiceps cristatus
CTCACACTCTTCCCCTGCTCCAGCGTGGGGTGCCTCGTATGGCAGACAGTCCTCCATGAACTTTAGCAACGTGAGTCCTTCCAAGGGGTCACAGTTCTTCACAAACTGCTCCAGCATCGGTCCTTTCCACGGGGTGCAGTCTTTCAAGAACGGACTGCCCCAGCCTGGGTCCCCCGTGAGGTCACAAGCCCTGCCAGCAAACCTGCTCCAGCGTCAGCTCCTCTGTCTCTACGGGTCCACAGGTCCTGCCAGGACCCTGGTCTCCAAAATGGGCTTCCCATGAGGTCACAGTCCTCTTTGAGCATTCACCTGTTGCAGCTAGTGGGTGGGCATCATTGACCTCCCCGGGCTGCAGGGGCACAGCCGGCCTCACCGGGGCCTGCACCGGGGCTGCGGGGGAACCTCTGCTCTGGGCCTGGAGCCCCACTTCCCTCTCCTGCTTCACTGACCTTGGTGTCTGCAGGGTTGTTTCTCTCACATCTCACTCCTTTCTTCACTGCTGTTGTCCATAGTAGGTTTTTTCCCTCCATCTAAACTCCAGAGATGCTACCCCTGTCGCTAATGGGCTCAGCCTTGGCCAGCGGTGGGTCTGTCTTGGAGCTGGCTGACATTAGGTCTATTGGACATGGGGGAAGCTTCTGGCAGCTTCTCACAGAAGCCACCCCTGTATGCCCCTGCTACCAAAACCTTGCCACACAAACCCAGTACAGTGGGACAGAGAACAAACGAGTTCTGGTTCTCCCAATGGCATCTCAGGTCCGTAGCCCATGGGGTAAAAGGAGACCTATGGTAGCACTGTAGCTTTTAAAATGTATCCACTAAATTTTTTCTTATCGAGTCTAAACTTTTAGTTTTATTTTTCAGCATAAAACCAAAAATCAGCCTAGGAACTACACATTGCCCAGCTTTAGCCTTTCAGAGGTGCATTTTTCAGATCACAATCCTAACAGTGGTAATAGCAGTGAGACATAGTGGGTATAAGCAAAGGTGCCAGAACCTGTCCTGATAAATATTTCATGCCAAGTCCTACTATTCTTAAGGAACACCAAGCACATTTCTCTAAAACAGTATTCGACCAATTATAATAAAACCCTGCAGTGTGGCTCTAGTGCAGTCTTTCTCTCTGATACATTGTTTGTACGCCCATCTTTCAGACCCTCTCTTGCAATCCAAGATGTATAAGCTACTCTGTATGTCAGTAACTACTAATGGCTTCCCGAGAAGGTTTTGGTGTAAGTTCAGTGAAAGGTATAATTTAGCAAGCAGATTTAGCGAGCAGCAGATAAAACAATTAGACTAAAGATCTTTTGTGAAAGAAGTGGCTGGCAGTACACCCGCAGTGAAGGCTGACTTTGTAATTTAGCAAACAGATTTTATAAGTGGCAGATACAACAATTAACAGAAAAATCTTTTGTGAGCAAAATAACTTATCAAATATGCACAGAGAAGGTACATTTGCATGAAAATGATGTGTAGATTTCTACTGAAAAGCAATCTATTTTTTTCCTGCCTTTTTCCCCCTCTTTATATTACTAGGGTTTGTGGTAGGAGAGCAATGAAAAACAGAGCACTTAGTAAAGGAATATATTCCAAATGGGGACTGTGGATGAATTTGAAGCATCAACCTAAAAAACTCTTGCATTAGAACTCAAGCATTCTGCGCCTCAGCTAGCTAAACCCTGTTTTGTTTTGTTTTGTTTTTTAATCAAGCTTTCTTGTTTTATGATTGCCATGCTTTATTGCTTTATTTTATCAAGATGTTTGCAGCCAAATGTTGACTGAAACAGTACACTGTAAAATTATTTGAAAGGACATGACAGGCTGCAAATTCTATTACTCTGTGTGGAGGAAGGGGAAGTCTGTCACCAGATTTACTACACAGTCCTTGATCTCTGGTAAGTATTTGCTTACATGGCATTGCAAGTGCACATGGAGCTATAATACGTTGACAAAAACCATGTTTATTCCCTGAAGAATTTAGGATCTTGGTTAACCATTTCAAAAGTGTATTTGCCTCTTCAAGTACAACAAAAGCTGCAGGAGACAGTGAGTGTTCCCTGTGACAACTCAAAGCTGTGAGCATTTCCTCTCAGTCATTCCCTCTAATCACTATGAAGTCTCCAGGGAAGAAGAATAAATTTGGTTTTCCTGAAGATAACAAGATGACAGCTCTGTATTTCTCTTGCTGGTGTGCTATAGATGTCACAGTGCAGGTCTAGACAGGGACTGACCGCTCAGCAGTACCCTAACTTACAACAGTGCCTCAAGTATTTTCAAATGATCTGAAATATTCAGATAAATGGACCATTCAGGTCATACATTACCTCAACTTTGAGAAAAATGTGGATCCGGGCACAGATTTTGCAAACAGCCTCCTACCTGTGCCGTTATGCTGAAGAAGTAGTGAGAAATGGTGTGTTAACAGACACAAGATCTCTACGCTTACTTTTCAGTCTTTACTGAAGAGGTTGATCCCATGAGTGGCCATTTGGGTGAAACACCGTTTTTTGATCAGGTGGACTTGAACCCATGACATTATTCAGTCTGAGCTGTGTAAAACTGAACTGCAAATGACATTGAAGATATTAGCATATCTTTTTTTCCATCAAAAAAAGCATTAAATTACATATCGGAATCAGATCGGACAGTCAAAAGTGGCTTTTCCCTTGTTCTTGCTTTTTAACTTTTTTGTTTCCATTTTTTTATGCTGGGTTTTTTTATATATCCCAAGGCTGGGACTTTGTTATTTACATATGTTCATCAGTTAATAAGGCTGGTTTATCTCTTTTCTCCACTTAAGAACTTAATGAGGTCCCATGTAAAATTTGTTCAAAGTATTTTACACATCTCCAAGAGAATTACTCCTGTATTTCCAAATACAACAATTAATTTATAAATTATAATGCCATCTTATCAAAACACAGAAAGAGAAAATAAGCACAATCAGATCAAATTTAACTATTTGGGAGACATAAAACAATAAGATTATGGGTCTGACTTTTCTTCTTTGAAGAAAAAGTATTTTCTTTGAAAAAAAAATAGCTTGTTAATATTTATGTTAATAATTTAATATTTGACTAGAGCACTCACTAGAAAGATAGGAATTGAAAAAAATAGTATTTCTGTTTAGATAAAGTCAAATTCTCCAGTAAAATTAAGATGTATTTTTTTATTAGCATCTTCAAATTGATACCAGTAGAATTTTGTTTTATTACTGCAGTATTCCCAGTATTTAAGACCCTTTAGGACAGTCTTCCAAATACTTAAAGAAGCTTTTAGAGGCATATTAAAAACATTCTGTTCCTGCTAAATCTTTTACTTTTGATAACTCCTGTTTTATTATGCATGGGAAATACTTTTGCAAGCTGTAATAGTGTAACAATTTAGCAGCGATCTCCCTTACACCTCAGCAACCTGTAAATCAAGAGCTATAGCAAAAGATTGGAAGTTGCATCCCTATCTCCCCTCTTACCTTCAATGATTCATACAGTTGTTTTTTGCTTGAATAACTGTCAGCTTGCCTGGCAGCATATATTGCTAACGGCAATTCATTCTGAACTGTACAAAAGATATGTCCAACTTAACTGTCAAATATTTATACACAGTATGTACTTTTCCCCTAGAAATGGTTTTAATTATTTCCCCTCAAGAAGCTATGATTGTTTTCCTCATCACTTTGTTTCAATACAATTTTTTATCCCATCGATTGGCTAAACAAAAGACCTTCCAATATGTGATGTTTCAAAATGTCACTAAGGGGGAGGCTTCTGTAAGAAATAATAGCTCAGCACTTCTTGCAGGATTAGCAATACACCCTTTGTCTTCAGAAGCGGATATTCTACTTAGTTTAAAAACACACCCATAACTTCAGACAGCTCTCTTCTGAACAGCTCAATTCTCCACAAAGCCACTTCTTTGTATGACACAAAGCCAGGGATCAGAAACTCTGATTTGAGACAAACCTGGTGTGACTTGCTTTCGTGGACACAATATTTATTCCCTTTTGATTTTCACCCTCAGTGAATCACTGTTGGAAAAGGGGGAATACCTCTAGCAGGACTACTTCCATCTTCCAGCAAAGACACATGACAACAATACATCCATGTTAAGGCTGACTAATGGGGTTCACTACCAACCTGGTGATGGAATGTTTTTTTGGTTACCTGTTCTATTTTAATCAGAAGCAGCTGACTCCATTGGTTCCACAGCTGTTCTAGAAACAGAAATAAAAAATTTAATGTAGGAATCCATTTTAGGATATTCTCAAGAGCTAATACTAATACCAGAATTTTAGCAAAATACAAAGCACATGTAGATTTGGCAGTTTAAGAAAGACAACTGGGTTTTTGTAAGTTCTCATGTATGCAGACAAACCTCAACTGCTAAAGCAAAGGCGGTATTTGTTTACTTGCTTTTTGTTTAAAAGTCTGTAAGCAGAATTAATGCAACAGCTGTTTTAATCAGTAAGTAGGAATTACAAAAGTCTGGCACATTTTAAGCTATGATTATTTTGACTACATCTAAAATGAAGAGCTGAAAGACGCCTCACTAAGCACAAGGACTGCAATTCCAGCAATCTCCAGGTTGCCTCAAGTAGAAAAGGGACACCATTTTCATTTCAGTGATGATGAAGTCACCTGACTGGTGCATGACCAGGAGACAATGTCTTCCAGAGTACTGCGTGAAGTGCTTTCACGAGAAGTGGTGAGTCAAAGCACTCTGAAGTCACTTATGATAGGGCTCATGTAAAGAGGCCCAGTTCAGTTGCTTCCAGAACAAGCAAGTCAAGCAAGTACCTTTACCACCATTTACAAAGCAGTCTATGTGCACATGCACAATCAAATATGCACTACAAAGAAAGAAAGAAAAAAATCATCTCACTATCACACTTTTTCATTCATCAAACTGGGCATGGAAATTTTCCCATCTGCAGGGTCTATGTTGCATGGAGTCCTGACTCCTGGTGGAGGATAATTCTTTCATAAGGGATCTCCAGTTTCTATGCCTCCATAACAACATTTCTAACTCAGTTCACGGAAGCTTTCCTCTTTATTCAGGAGTGTAGAGACCCCTACTTGCAGCCTCTATTTGAATTTCTCAACTAGGAATGTCTTGCTCATGGCTTGGACAGGCATACCCTTTGCTGGGTAAAAAACTGGCTGGATGGCCGGGCCCTAAGAGTTGTGGTGAATGGAGTTAAATCCAGTTGGCAGCCAGTCACAAATGGTGTTCCCCAGGGCTTGGGGAGTTATTTCTCTCACATCTCACTCCTTTCTCTGCTGCTGTTTTTTACAGCAGTCTTTTCCCCCCTTCTTAAATATGTTATCCCAGAGGTGCTACCACTGTCGATGATGGGTGTCAACTGAAAGAGTTATCGAGCATTGGAACAGGCTGCAAGGGGAACTGATTGAGTCACCATCCCTGGAGGTATTTAAAAGATGAGTAGATATGCACTTAGGGACGTGATTTAGTGGTGGACTTGGCAGTGTTGGATTTCAAGTTGGACTTGATGATCTTAAAGGTCTTCTTCAACCTAAGTGACTATGATTCTCTGAATACCTCTGAACTGAAATGCCATGGGTTTCTAGTCATTAATTTCATACCCTAAGAACAGGCTTCTGCAACTGAGCTATTTATTCATCTACTAGTGGCTTTCTCTCCACAGTGCTTCTTGAGCTCAATTTCAAAGCAGTTGTGACAGAGAGGGACACATCACAAAGTTTTAAATGTTGCTGCACTTCTGAGTGTTTCTGAAAACTGACAGCTGGACAGAGCAAAACATTGTTTACAGCAAGGAAAAGAAAGGCTGCAACGAATTCAGTTGCCCTGTATTCATCATGGCCCCTGCCAGCTGCCTTGCAGCTCCCACCATCTACATACTCCAGAGCAGCCTCTGAGCCCACACACGCATCCCCAGCTCCATCGTCCCCACAGCTGAATGGAGGGAAAGGAAACCAAAAAGACCACAGCTTGGGATGGAAAGAGGAGAGGGTGAAGGTGGAGTACTGCTGGTATGCCAAGACATTTTTCATCATCTCTGAACACTTACAGTGCTTGAAGGTTTTCTTCTAAAAGTAAGATGCAATTGTGACATTATTCTGTCAGTGAGATTAACCAGACCTACTGGTTTTCAGCTCTTGCCAATCATCTGGATTCTGAAGGCATTCTCTTCTTCATTGATGCCCTGCAACTTATTTATTCTAACAGCAGAACAAAATGCATTTCTCCTAAAATCTTGCTTCAGTTTAAAACTTTGTGCTATAGATATTATACATAACACATAGAGCAATAAAACATGAATTGTAAATAAAATGTATGTTTCTGTTATTTTTAATATAATTCCACATAAGGCTCAATCCAGCATTCTTAGAGTTCAAAGAGAAGGTTGCCCACTTTTGCACTGGCATTAGTAAGACATTATACTGTTATTCACTCATATTCAAATAATAATGAAATAATTCAAATATCTATTACTAACTGTTATATCTTGTATAAGACTTCCTCAGAAATCATTACTATAGTTTTTTTGGGCTTTTTTTGTTTGTTTGGTTTTGTTTTTTTAAAGTTATGTGTAGGATATGACGCTAAATTTGGGGACGTGGATTTACTTTTAACCTGTTGTTAGTTGCCACTGTAAAATGTCAAATAACTTGGACTTCAATGAGATTCTTTGTCTGAAAGTGTCTTTAGAAGGAAGGGCTTACAAAGTAAAAGCTTACAGGTGCCATTTTCTCATATATTCGTAGCAGTTTGTACATGGATGCAATATAGACATAAATGCCCACATCCCAACTTTATATTAGTGACTTTAAAATGGAACTTTCTTTAATGGCTCCTCTTATTTCTTTCATTTAAAAACAGGTCAGCTATTAACAAATAATATGTTCATTATGGCTTTCATCATCTTGGACTTTCTCCCAGTAAGTAGTAATATGCTCAGTGGTAATAATGCTTGACAAGTTTGACTTGTGTTAATGTACTCCAGTAAGAGCATAAGTGATACATCCCCAGAGGTACCTCACTGGCATAACGCACCAGTGTTCACTTTGCAGATTGCCTATCCATAACAGTGCATATTCCCAAGTTATTTTGAAAATGGAAGGCCATATCCAACCAAGCATTGTTAACTAAAATTCAGTAAAATTATCACATCTATAAAGAACGGCGTGAAAGGCTATAAGAAAAATGCATAATTTTATGCTCACGAATCAAAAAGAAATTACATTTTCTGCAATCACCAGCTCATGTATAATGTGCTTTGAAATTGAATCACATTATCACTTCAGACAGTACAGGAAGTATCATAAAATAATAGCTATGTCATGAATTGCTTTTTTTCTAAGGACTTTCTAGAGTAAATACTAAGGTTTGATAGCATATTGCTTCAAATGGACTGCATCAGAAAGAGGGACTGTGTGAAAACATTTGGCCAAATACATTGCATGTTCAAAATGGCTTCAATGAAATTAATAGAAGAGATGCATAATACTAGTCCTCCTGTCTTGCAAAAAAAAAAAAAAAAAAAAACCAAACAAACAAAAAAAACCCAGAAACAAAAAACAAACCAAAAACCCCTGTTTTATCTGTTCTGAATGGTCAAATTTCAAAAATCTGATTAAACAAGCTATTTTGGACAACTGAATAACTTCATTGTCATGATTTTTAAATGTTTATTTTGATGTAATCTCCCTCTCTGTCATTTTTTTCCTATATAAATTCCCCATTTCACCAATGCCTAGACATTCTAAAGTATTTTGGAACGGGAATAACCAAATCTGATGATGTGTCTGAAGTTACTTATTTCTGAAGTGGACCAGGTAGAAAACACTCGCATAATTCTCCAACAGGAGGTTTTCTGCAGAATTTATCTTTGCTGCAGTTTCTAGTATATGTAAACTTTAACAAAGATAGGTTTTAGGTGCTTAAAAGTACAGTTCTGGTGTATATTTCAGTCAGTTTGTAAGTGGATACAAGTAACACATTCCCATGCACTGATCTAAAATTTAGAACCTTAACATGGAACTCCAATATTATCTTTTCATTTCTATCTCAGTTAGAAGTAAGTTAGCTAACAGTAAATAACACCTTAATTTTTTCATTTAAATCATCTTAACTGTCTCTCATTAAGTAGCAATATATTCAACTGTAAATATACAATCTATGAGATTTTTAAAACATGCAATTCAGCAGTATAAAAAGTTGCACAAAGTTCTTTTAAAATGAATTAAATATAAGCCCAGAAGGGTTTTGTGTTTTTTTCCCCTTCAATTGTGTTTGAGAGAGCTTTTTATTTAGGCCAGAAAGTAGAGGGAAAAAATTCCTTCTCCCTTATTCCCTCTTTCTACATGGACATCACTATCTGTACATTCCAGAAAGACTGTTACAAATGCAGAAAGAACTGTGTGACATTCCTTCTTAAACAGTGGTGCCTGGTTAAGTTACCAAAATTAGAAATAAAAAGGAAAACCAGTAACATCATCTTGATCATCACTAGCACTGAAAGTCATATATGGTCAACTGCTGGATGTCTGAAAAAACAGCAGCAGTGGCTGAAATTACCTATGTAAGAAGTCCATTCATATCCAAATAAAATATTGATACTTTTTCTTTTTGTTTGTCTTTACCCAACACCAAACAAAGCCAAGTTTTATTTTGATATGTTAGAAGGCCTGTAAATTGATGCCTGGAAAACATTTAAAGACTTCAGTTTGTGATAACATAAGCTTTACTGCAGAACAGATGAATAATATTTAAGAAAGCAATTCAAACCTGGTAAGAGAAATTACCAGAAGCCTTCAATAAACAAGTAATGGAATAAAGTCATTTCAAGAAGACTGTAAAGAAGCAAAGTAAAAAAAAAAAAAAAAAAAAAAAAAAAACCAAAAACAAAACCAAAAACAAACCCCCAAAAACAGCACACTAGAAAAACAGAAGACAAAGATGTTACACAAAGCGCTGATGAAATCACTGGACAAATAAAATTTGGACAGACAAAAGTTTTGGAAGGAGGGGGCTGCAGCAGCCACCAGAGGTGCCCAACAGATACAATATAAAAATATGAGAGTGTATGACAAAGATGGAATCTAGTGTGCCCAGCTTAATATCTACATTTAAGACACCAAATAAAGCTAAATTCTTCAAGCATTTCCTGTTGTGTAATAGTCAATGAAGTCAGATTAAGGAAAACACAATCTTCACCTAGAGACTTGTTAAACATTTTTTGACTACAGAGGGAATTAAAAGTGTTTAATTTAGCATTAAATGTAGGCATAAGTTGTCTCCCAAAGTTTAATGGATGGGAGCCTAGTCCAGATTGAATCATGATCGGACCAGAAATAGGAATGATAAAACAGGTGACACAAGAACTTCTGGAAATGCTGAACAGATATTAGAAGTACAGGGGGAATCACAGTTGCAAAAGCTTCACCCTGTCCAAACATTGAATCCTGACCAGGCCAGGTTTTAAGACAAGCATGGATATGACCAGCATCACCAAGATACAACAAGGAAATAATAGTTAGGTTGCAGTAGCAAACAACACAGAAAAAAACCATTGAAGTCTGTCAAAACAGTCAATACATTGACTAAAAATGTGTAAAAGGACACAGTGGGGAAAAAAGAGAAAGCCTGTCAAATTAACAGTAAGTCTCTTAAGAACATCAAGTTACTTGCTAGTCTCAGTAATTACAGAAACAGAAGTTTATCATCAGTACCAGGAAAACAAAAAGGATGAAAAACGTTTGTCAGATGACAATCAGTTGTCAGAAAAAGTTATAGGCCAAAATAGTATAGACAGTACTCCAAGAGGAGTACATTCTCCAACAGGTAATAGTAACGTAGAAAAATGATCTTCAAAACATTTCAAAATCTCTTTCTCAAAATTGATTTGGTTTGGAGAGACGTATGGGGGGGAGATAAAAAACCTCTGTGTTCACATTCTATGTGCTGTCAGAATTGATAGGAAATTAAGCAAGATTTCACACTGAACTTTGCCCACTCTTACCTTGTTTTTGAAATGGATCCTACACAGGTTGTAGATGGAACTAAAAAATATCTGTTCTTTGAAGGATCGTCGATGACATGATTTTCATGCAAATGAGTCAGAGACAGAAGAATATGATGAGGTGCAGAACTGTCTGGAACGGAAAGAATTACTGTGGTAAAGACAGGGAAAACAGCTGATAGAAAGGCATACAATATTATACAAACATGGCAGGGGGTCCTTGAAGCCAGAGGCTCATCAGTACTAGACTGTGGCATCCCAAGCTGACACCTGATGGACTTGGGCCGAGCTCTGTACAGAAAGGAGTAACAATGCTCTAATGCTTGCTATGCCCACAGAGGTAGGAGCTGAAAAACCAAACCACCACCATTATTTCTTTTGCTGTGCCACTAGGAAGGAACCATTCACAAGCCTCAAAGCCACTGCAGGCTATTTGGTTTTGTATACATAACTTCCTCATTACCACAGGGTCCTGGTTCCAGAGTAGAGCTTTTATGTACCACAGTATGACACACATTGTATTTTAATACAAGCTCTGCGTTACATCCTTCACATAAAACACCCATAGCTAGTAGAGTCAGCAGATACAGGGTTTTGCCAATTAGATGTGCACAGTCTGTCATCAACATGCTGGCTGACACAGAGCTTTATTACAAAGACTTAGGCTGAAAGACATTAGAACATTCCCCAGGGATGCCAAAATTAATTGACAAGCCTGGAGTTCAGTGTTACTGAGAATTGCCTTTTACTCTGCAAGTTATTTATCCATGCATGCAGTGTTTTAAAAAAACCCCAAAAAACAACCCACACCAAAAAACAACAACAAAAAAACCCCAAGGTGCACAGGTGTCAATGTGTTTCAATCAATTTAAGTGTGAAAAATTGACTGCTGATATGCAATGATGCAACTGGCAGGTTTCAAACACACGTGCAGTAGGGGAGGTCAATTCTCACTGAATAATTCCCTATTCCTATAAAGTAATAGAAAGTGAGAAGTGTTTGTAATATCACAATAATTATATTTTTCCTCATATGTGTTGAGCTGACAGCCACTTACCTTTCATTTTTAGTCTCTGATAACAGTCCACTATTGCCAATATGACAAAGTGTAACATGGAGGCTGGCTTCCTACAAGAGACCTAGCAGTTGTTTTTTCAGAGGAGCTGTTCTCCAAAGAAAAATTTACAGGTCATAATGGCCAATTACCTGGATGGAAAAATGCTGGCCTGTAAGCCCCTGCCACCAGGCACCACAGCCTCAGGCCACTGGTACTGTCACCACCGAACTTCTCCAAAGAGCATAATCTAGATTTCTGGCACATAAGCTCACCTCTCAGCTACTCTGCTGGGGCAGCAGTGCATACACCAGTAGTCTCTTTGCAATTTTTGCAGCAGGAGGAAGAAGAGTGATCATCTTCCTGGGGACAGCCCTCTCCCCTGGCCAACCAAACCACTAAAAAACTAAGCTAATAATAAAAATATTAACAATGCAGTATCTGGAAACAGGACAATATTTTCTCTATTTTTAAAAGCACACATTCAAGTCTATACTATTATGACTTCATTATCCAAGATAACTAGCTGAAGTAATATCCCTACAGCATTATACATTTATACAGCTAATAAACAAAGCATAAGTCCTTATAAATGCCAGTCATGTAAAGGCATTTTATCAAATGTTAAATGCATAAATATCTTTGAATTCCTACTTATATAAATCACTGATTGGCACGTACACAACATTTAATGATCCATGCCTTGGGCACTTCTGAAATAGATAACAAGAGTGTAGCTTTGCTTGGACACATGAAAATACTACCATATTACTTCATTTCTTTTTAATCTCCTCCCATGCAGTATAAAACAAAAATAAATCTATACACAAAACTGGGTATTCCTTTAAATAGATTAATTTATAAACATTGTGTCGGTTTAATGGAATTAATGATCTTGGAGGTACATATAGCTGACAATAATTTATTCCCTCTCTTTTTAAATTCTTACCCCTCCAGAACTATGAAGAATGTATTTGAAACAAGTGAATTACTGGTTTCAAGATTAGTATTCACTGTGGTCTGCAGATCAACAAAAGATGTATGAACATTCAAAGACAGCAGATAGGGTTCTTCTGTTTATACACACATCCCTTAAACGTGAACAGCTCTAGCTCAGTAATTCTCTAGTTTTTATTTCAGGCAGCAGAGCAGCTGTGACTTCATTGCTTCAGTTTAATTTTAATTGAATGTGCAGTTTGGAATATGTTAAAATGATCCACATGACATATTTTAAAGCATCTTGTATATGAGACTGCTGAAAATCCATCAGACTTAGTAAGTAGAGGATAAGTAAAAAGAGGATAGAGTACTGTGTAAATGGATGACATAGTCTTCCTCTTCTCTGCAACCCAATCCCAAACTTCATTTATCAAAATCCAAGGGTCTATGTTAAAACAGTAGTGTAGTGGGTAATATTTGCTGCACTATGTCACCTATAATTTTTTACTGTGAAAAATAAGACTTTGAAATGTAGCTGTTCAAGACTTACCAATTACCATTCCTAAGAGTTTTCCTTGGGCGGAAGAAAAGTTCATTTATGAAAACGTTTCCTAACAAAACCAAAACCTCACACATTTGTTTAATTAACCATACACATCCTTTCAGTAACAAATATTTTGAAAGCATTGTAAAGAAATATCTTAATATTATAAACATTTTTTTAAGTATTGCAGTTTGTTTCTATTTTTTTTTAGAGATGAAACCTGAAAGATAACATTCAACTTCAATTTGAATGACATACTCTAAAATAATTCAATTTTTAACTGTTGTATCCACCAGTGAATTAAAATATTCTCACTTCATTCCTTGTACATGAATACTTGGAGTATAACTATATATCTGTGTCTACCTAAATATAAATCAACAAAACAATTTTTATTCCAGTAAAATTCTTTTGCAACTTGGCCAGTTCTTTAGTTGTTGGCCAGTTCTTTCGGTTACAAACCAAAAGTCTGTAAGCTTAGCCTTATGCTAAAGGATTCCACAAACCCCTAGAAGACTATTTTCTACTTTGATTTTGTCATTAACAGTTTTAATCTCAATTGTAAAACTTCCAGATTGAAAGTATGCAAATAAAAATTTATATACTCCTCTTATATTTCACAGTGACATCTTGTCAAGGTTTAACCCCAGACAGCAACTAAGTAACACATAGCTGCTCGCTTGCTTCCCTGCTCCCTCTCCAGTGGGATGGGGGGGGAATCATAAAAAAAAGAAAATTCATGGGTTGAGATAAAGACAGTT
>JMFS01109219.1:0-11692 GCA_000699545.1 Podiceps cristatus
AGCAGACGGCTCGGGGAGGCGAGGGTGGTGGGTCTGCCAGGTGTGCCTGGGTGCCGAGCTCTGGGAGGCAACCATCAGCCTGCAGCGTGTTTTTCCCCAGTGGACTCCGCGTTTGCTACCTTGTGGGTCTAAAGGGAAGTTTTCTATCTGTGCTTTTCCCCCCTATTCCTCCTCTAAGTACTCTTTGGTATCAGAAAATGAGATGAAACTGGTTGTTGACATAACAGAAACCAATGCTCAAGATGTATCCCCAATAGAAACTAGTTGGAGGCGAGAGGAACAGAGAACTTAGCAAAGTCAACAGTGCTGGTGATTTAATAACGTGACTCAGTGTCTAGATCACACTGGTGGATATCTGGTTTTGGACCTGTTTCTCAAGGTTTCTGTTTAATAAATTGTGGATCAGGTGATTGTATCTAGCAGCATGGTTTCCCTCCTGAAGTTATTTACAAGAGGGCTGTGGCAGGGATGGAGATCGACAGAAAAGGTGTATCTCTGTGTGCTAAGGATAAAGAATATATTGTATATCCATGACTTACGGCTTTATGGGATAGTTTTTCTCATGGTCTGCTGGCGGGTTCATCTTTCTTTATCCTACTATTTTGATGGTTTGTTCAGCAATGTAAGATAACCATGTATAGGCAATACTTGTCATCCTTTCATGTATTTAGTAGCATTTCTGGTAAATGTTGTGCTGATGAAGGCAGTTGGCCCTCTAGTTTATGCAAGTTCTTACCTAAATGCTCAGCTCAAACAGGTGTAAAACAAATGGCTCTTTCTTCCTGTGCACTCCAGAAAGAAGTGAGGAAAAATAAGGTTGCTGTAGCTGACTTGGGATATCAGCAGAAATTCTGTTTTCTATGCTAAGATGAGATCCTGCATGTGTCAATAAACAAGCTTTACTACAGCTTGAGGTGTAGGGATTAGACAGTTGTGAAGGAAGACTTTTTTTTTTTTTTTTTTTTTTGTTTGGTTTTTTTTTTGGGGGGGGAGAGTTCTTGGAGGTTATTTTCTTTCTAAATTTTGTTTTGGTTTTATTCCATGTACTACACATTAACTATTCTTTCCATCTTTCCAGTCCATGAATTGACAGTGCTGGAAAGGAGATGGTGTGCTTCAGATTGTTGCTGCATAATGAAATGTTTTAAAAATAGGTAACCCTATACACTGTACCTTTACTACTGGTGTCTAAAATGCTCTTCATACTGTAAGCCAAGTGCACATGCAAGTCATCACCAAGTTAAAAATTTTATGTATATTTACTTTGCTTTTTTCTTTGCGAGTTGAACTGAATAGCTTTTCTTCATTGTTCTTGCTGTAAGAATAATGTAGCTACCTAGCTTACTGTGGCCGCAGAAGAAAGCTGCAGACCTTCAAGTATGATTTTGGTACATTTAAGAGTTAAAGCTGAAGCCTTCGCTCTATAATCTAGGTGATCTGCTTAAAAGCGTAAAGTATCATGGCTGACATTGTACTGGATATTGTACTTGTGTATTGAAAAACTTAAAAAAAACCCTCATGCTTAAGACAATTTTATTGAATGCATTGGGTTTTTGTCTGATTTTGGGTTTCTTTTCATCAGGATTAGCCTCTCCTTCCCTTCCTGCGACCATGAGAACTAGAAATATAACTCTCTAACAAGTTTATAGAGTTGTATGTTATTGTATTACTCCAGGACTTGGACTTTACAAGTTATGTCAGATATCATAGAACTTGTAATATAATTGCTAGTGATGGTAGCAGGAAGTTGTATGTTCCAGATGATGGCAAAAACTTGTGTTAAATCCATTTCTGCTTGTTCAGGACAAATAGGAATTTTTCCTGAGTTAATTGCCTGGTTGACTTCAACATTTGTCTTACTGTTTTAACCAGGGGGATGGAAATGGTCAGGCACTGGAGAATCAACAACTGGTTTTATTATGTAGGAAAGAAGCAAGAAAGCAGGATACTGTTTCTCTTTTAGAGATTGAATAAAAAGCATCAGAGCAGCTGGAGTTAAAGCTGCCATTCCCAAACATTTATGGAGAAAAGCAACATGGAGTGTGGACACAGCAATACAGAGCTGATGGGAGGATGCTTGGAGAACCTGGACAGACTAGGGAGACTTGCTTGGGTGAAGAAAGTCTTGGAGTTGGTTTTGTCAGCGGAATAGGAACAGTACATAGTAAGTAGGGTGAGATACATTTAATAAAGCCTGGGGGAAAGAGAGGTGTTGAAATAGTTGTTGGATCTCATAGTTTGTATAACATAGGCTCCTGAGTCGAGTTTTTGGGCGGGTGGATTTGAAGGACTTCTTCAGCCCTATATGTTACTGCCCGTGTCTTTCAAGCCCATCTAGGGATTTTTCTTATGAGAAAGCGAAGCCTTCTCTATGGTCAGGCAAGAAGACTGTGCCAAAATTGCAGCTGTGAATTTGATGATGCCTTCCTATCACATACAGTTTGCAGAAGTGCTAGAATAACTTACGGTAAATATAGCCTTCTGAGTTTGTAAATGGTAGAATCTGAGGGGAAAGGGATTTTGAAATTCCTGCTGCAGCTAAAAAGCTCCTTCAGTGTATAGGCAACAGGTCATTTTAATACCTTCTCATGTGAGGCTGTTTGAACTGTAAAATATTCCGAGTTCTGCCAACAATTCTCCAATGAACCGTATGTTACATTTTGTGCAAAATTCCCAGTGCCTGAAAGAGAGAAATCACTTTAATGAAGAACAGCTGAGTCATTCTTAACATTGGGGGAGTCATGGATGCCTAGGGAGGCCAAGTATTTTGAGGGAGAGGCTGGATTCCTCCTGTTCTCTTCCTTGGACGACTCACAAGAGAGCCAAGCTATGCTGTGCGTGGCAGCAGAGAGTGGGGCATAAAACTACTATTGCTCATCGTTGTAATGGTATCAGTGCCTTACAGTTCTGGTATTAATTGGTACCTTAGTATTATTGTGATTACCTTGGTTCTGCTAAATCATCCATCCCCAGCTTTAAGAAGGGCACCTTTCCAGGAGACTTTTCCTGCCTTGCCTCATCAATAGTATCTGGTCACTAATCTGGATTACTGCAGCTCTCTTGGGTGGCACAAGTGGAATCAATGTGGACAGTATAGCTATGCAAAATGCTTCAGTTCACCTCTGCTAATGCCAGTTGCTGCAGCTTCACTGTGCTTCACATCCATTACTAGTTGATTCCTGCAGCACTTGGAAAACTAATCCAAATCTTTCAAAATTGGGACCTAAGTAAGCCATGAAGCAGGACAAGGTTTGGGAACAAGGGCTGCATTTTTAGTTGTTGTGCACCAGGTAGTGTTCTCGCTGGAATGCAGCTTGCAGGATAGCTAAAGAGTGTTATGGTGCTTTAAGGGACTTGTTTTGGCAGTGAGTACTGTGGAAAACTAGAGGTGCTCAGACTCTGGCTACACCGTGCTGCTTGGGCAGTAAGTAGTCCATGCAGAGGTCGATGCAATTGCAATAGTAACAGGCTAGGCTGGGAATGTTAATTTATGCCTCATGGTGTTGACTTTTGCTTCTAAAGCGTTGTGTAAGGGCAATTAAAGTTGTCATCTCTGAATGCTCACCAGGTTTAGACCTCAGGAACGTGTACACATTTTTTTTACTGCTGATCAGGGCATTGCTCTTCACTCTTGACCTCTTACCCCTTACAGTACAACAGTCCTCCACATTTCATCAGGTTTAGAAATGTATATGTATGGCTTTCGAGGGGAAAAATCCTTTTCTAGTTCAATGAAAACATGTGAGTTCCTTTACTATATCCCATCAGAAGTCTATGCAGTGATACGTCCTGCTTTTAACAAGTACCAGATGCTTTAGAGAGAGATGCAGGAAGGCCTAATTATGTAATTTCTTGCACATTGGAGCCTATTCAGAACTTTCTCTTATTAGTGGTAGACTTGAAATAGTAAGAATCCCTCCTTTATTTAAAAATAAAAAAACCTTACCGGGAACAGATGTGGTTTATTTATTAACAAATAGAGAATCTTAATTTCAATCTTCTCGTGCTTTCAGCCTTAATGAGACTAGCAATAGAATCAGTGTTTTGTGGGTGAACTGATTCTTATGTGGTCATGCACACGCAAAAAAAAGGCTTACATTAAAAAGAATACAGAAATGCACTTGCTTTCTAGTGATGAAAAAAAAAAACAACATTCTGTGGAATGTCTCTTATGATCCCTCCCATTCTTGTCTATAAGTGAGGCAGTCTTTTTGATAATCTTCTCTATGGAAGTCTTTCTAAGCCTCTAATCACTTTGATCATCTGTCCTTGGATTCCCTTTATTTCATAAAATCTTTAGTACGTTTAGAGGAAATAACATAAAGGGATTAAAAATGTAAACACCCCTCCTCCAAAAAAAACAAAACAAACCAACCAAACCAACAAATCCTCACCCAAAACAAAAAACCACATCCCTCATGGTTTTAGGAGAAAGGGAGATTTAATCTCCTGGCATTCTTTTAAATGCAAAGATTGCTGTAGAAGAAAGCTTGTTCTGGGCTTTCGTGACTCGTAACCAAACCTCCAGATATTTTGTGCTCGAAGAACGTATGAGGGAACTGTGGGAAAAGTGTGCATGTTTTGACACGAGATGAAGATAATTTGATGAGACAGAATATTGTTAAGACTTCCAAGCATTGGTTTTAAATCCACAGTATATCTAGAGATGTGTGAGACCTGTCAAAGAGTAGGCTGAATGATGCAGGAGTATTGGGAATGAAGAGAGGGAAGCCACAATTGTAATGTGAACTCAAAAAGACGGATTAGCTGGTTAGAACTGAAGAAGAGCCTAGTTTGTTCATGTAAAACAGTAATTGTGTTTTTATTACTTTGTCATTATAGAACTGTTTGGAAAACTGTAACTTCTTAATTTTTTTGCTAGTGCCAGGAAGGAATGTTAGGAAGTTTAAAAAGCTGGTTTTTTTTTTTTTTTTTTTTTTTTTTGGTGTATTTTGAGTTTTGGGATTAAATACATCTAAAAGCAAAAGGTCAATGTTAGGTGTAATTTGTTGTTGTCAAACAGAAAAAAAAAGGGGGGAAATTGTTGTTGTACAGCTTAGTATGGTGTTGCTGTGCTCCCCTGATCCTGCAAGGTGAACCTCTTTGGTAGAGTTATAAGCCATAAAAGCTGTATTTTCACCCAATCAATCTTCTCCCTTCCATCACAAGAAGACATTTTTAAACAATAAGTAGAAATGGGAATGCATGTTCTTTTCAAGGTTTAAGCTGATTTTTAGGTTTGGAAGTTTTATACTTAGGCCTTTCATAGTTCTTTATCTCTGCCTGGAAAATGCATGTCTCTGAAGATCGTATGATGTGTCCTTTGCTGTGCTTTTGATTCATCCTCATTGCATGGGATTATATTGCTTGCAGGACTGGGGCATCTATTACTACCTTTTTAAACCTTAGGTATATCAAAAGAAATGGTCACTGGGGGGAAATCACCAACCTTCTGGTTTGCTTTCTTTTTGAAGGACATGTAAGTGTCCTTCTGTCAAGTTGCCAATGGTAGTGTAGGGGGATGCCAGCAGCTCTAGATCCCTAGCTCGCTTACTGTCGTCATCTCCATAGGTAAGGCTTTAGCTAGACACCACCTGGCACAATGTCTGCATAGAGGCTGAGCCTTTAAGGGTTTGGCTGGATTTGACATCTAACATTGTCCAGGCTAAAAAGGTTGCCACTGCCTGTTGTCCGGTTCTCATTGTTTTGGCACCATTAGCAAGTGTGCAGCTTTCATCTTCTCTCACCCCCACAGAGAGTGTGGTTTTGGGAAAGACTTGTGTGGGAGACGAGTTTCTATGTAGTGTTGGGGAATGGTGGAATGTAATTCTCAGTTTTCATTTATATATCCAGATAGATAACCCTTGCTAAAGAGCATTTGCACTATTGCTAATGAGGGTTGCGAGTATCTTTGCTATTTAAAGTTTTCTGCTCTTCCCTTTGTGTGAAAGAAGAGCAGAGGATTAATATGCAAGGCCAAAAATAAACCTGCTGTTCTAAAGCCTGGACATATGGGACCTGGTATGCAACTGGGATGGCTTGTAGCTGTGCAGCTAACCTTTTTCAGACACTCAGCAAGTGCGAACTCCTCTAAGGCAGTTTTTCATATCATCATAGATAATATAAGCTTTAATTTAGAGACAAGGATGAGGGTGGAGGGATGTATCTACTGGCTGATGTATAAAGAATATCTAAAAATTGTCAGCTGTGACGTTGCTATTGTAGAAAGCTGAAATGAAGTGCGCCCCCCTGCCTTAAAAAAAAAAAAAAATCCAGAAAAGCTTAATAATATTGAGAGCTGTCCCACTTTATTATTTTTCTGGATAAAATTCCAGAGGGTAGAAGTTATGGAAAACACCACTGCTATTATTTTCTTAGTTACCTCTGTATTGGACACTGAGGCTATGGTGTACTTTAATGGACCTTTGATATAAAATATTTGACATCAATTCTAAATACTTCTCAGTTAACCTTTACTATAGTAGGCACATTTTCCTTGGTTTACCTATTTGTATACAGTTTAGTAACAGTTCCCTTCCTTTGTAAACTTTTGTTTCAGTAGTTCTGGATGAAGAAGTTACGTGAGGATTCAAAGGATTAACGCTGCTATAGACCTAAAATAAAAATGTGATCCAAGTAGTGCTGAATCCATTGGAAGCTTTTGATTGACATCAGTGGCCTATGGAACCAATCCAAGATGAATTAGAACAGCCTTATGGAAAATTATATATTAAGTGTTTTTTACAGGATGGGAGATGCTACTTCCAGTTTGTATTATAGTCTCATCTAGCTTAAACCAGGATGGTATAGGTGGGTTTTCATCTTTGTTTTTGTTTTGTAAATAAATGCTCTTGTAGTGGGCTTGGCTAAAAATGTATGGAAACCCGTTTAGTTGTCTGGCAAAGGTTGTGACAAAAAGAGCAGCTGGTGTGTGTGCATATCTAAGGACTGCAACAATTAAATGCTCTGAGTATGTCATGTGATTTTTGTTAATGGGACTGTGGCTTTCAAAAAGACTACTCGTATGTACAAGGTACTAGAACATTGGCTTCTCAAGCATTAAATAGCATTTTTTTTCCCTATTGATTTGCTAATCCTGTGTTTAAAGCGAGGCTTTTCAGTTGAAGGAGAAGCATTATGGTGGAAGTCGGTGTTTTAAAGATGGAGAAGGCTGCAATGCTCTGGAGTCAAGTTTATATGTGCAGGAGGTGTTGATCTATAAGGTGAGACATTGTGCAGAGCTGGTGGAAGTTTAAATCCTTCATTCTTAAGAAAACCTGATATTGCCTCCCACCACCAAAAAAGCAAGTAACACAGCTTACAAGAAATGTGAGGTGTCAGTGCTTTGGGGTCTGTAGATTATTAGTTTTTAAATCTTAAGTGGGATTTCAGTGCTACCCAACAAGAATTACTGTGACAGGAAGAGAAGCCTTGTTAGGCTAAGTTGATGTAGCAAGTTTCTCTGGTTTTACAGCATTCATTCCTCCTTTTATTCCAAGTTATCCCAGTACATGTAATTCAGAAACTACAATTAAGCTAGTGCTCATTGTTCAAATGCAAAATGATGTAAATATGCAGAAAATGTGCTGCTTTATACCAGCATGTCTGTACAAGTGAGTGACGCCCAAAGACCAAACTGACAGACCAATTAGAACTGACTCTTAACATTTTTCTAATTCAGGGCAATACAGCTTAGTAGCATACTGTACTGTAAGCGTGCTAAGGACTTCTGAAGATCCACTGCTTCGCCCTCGCTTCCTAGAAGATAAATCTAAATCAAACGGGAGGAGGTTGGTTGTTGGATTCCAGTGGTCATTGACTCTGTTTTGGATTACAGCAGACCAGAAGCTTTGGTTGAAGGCTGCAGGCAGCTACAAGGAAAGGTGGAATCTTCCGAACCAAGTAGGATCAAACCTAGTACTAGTCTCAAAGAGACATTTAGTGTTAGAAAAACTAAGTGAACAGATCTTGTTGAGTGAGATTTGCCTAGATTGGGTGTGAGGAACTCTTACTTAGGGAGGGTCAGAGATGACTTTTAACTGGGCACTTGTTCGCAGCTTCTCCTCCAGTCTGCAGCATTGCAGGTTGCCACCTTCACCCTGCCAGCCTCCCCAAAGCTGCTCAGACCTATCTTGTGTCAAGTCCGTTAGCAGCACCCTAGCATGGGGCTGCTTCACTTCCACTGTGGTCATATGTGCTTACAGATTTTCACCCCTCCCAGTGCCAAGCTTCCTTGCTCCCTGTCCGGGGCTGAGGCGCAGGGGAAGTGTGTGGGGGTGTGGGGAGCTCTCAGCAGCTTTTGGGCATGGTCAGGGCAGTAGCAGAGATAGCAGAGACCCAGGATGGAAAGAGGAAGAGGTGGAACTTCCATTGCTCTGCCCAGAATGGAGCCACTCCTGCTCTCTCTGTCTTTCATACCCCCCCCTTTTAGACACTTCTCAAAAAAGAAATGCTGTAGGTGCTGTAAGTGAGACACAGAATTTCATCTGCAGTAAACTTTGAATGCAGTGGCCTGGAACCTTTGAATCGATACTTTGATATTTGTGCTGTATGTGGACACTGAATTATCAATGTCAATAGTGTCATACCAGTGTCAATATATTATAATTAATTTACTATTACAAAATAATAAGTTATCATTATCTTATGTAAGTCTAGAAGAAACAAGAGTTCTAATCTGAAAATTATGGTGACCAGGAAAGAACAGAAGAAATGCTTCTTGATGTTGGGGGTGGGGCACACATTAAAAAAAGGCAAAGGAAGAAAAGGTAACAAAATATCTTTAGTGTGAGAGTGACTAATACTGTAAAAATGTTAAGCAAGATATGTACATTGTTCCTGTGATACGTCTTTTTGTTAAGGCATTTCGTTGAAGGAAAGATTTGTTGAATGTTAACTTCTGGTACCCTTTATTCTCATCTCTGCTCAATTCTACTGTTTACCAGTAACTTTTTGATACATTGGGTTATGAAGAGGATCCTGTATCACATGCCTTTGGATTCTTTTTAGTCTGGCAAAATAAACTTGACTGCTCTTACTGAATTATATATCTGGCTTTCTTTTTGGTTTGTTTGTACTTACATCACAGATTCTTCTTAGTGCTTTATTGAAGCAAGTGTGAAAAATTGGATTTGGCTAGAATTGGGCTACAAATTTATGGCAGAGGTCAGGTGTAATTTTCTTGTTTCCCTTCTTGACTCCACACAGATGACTTGAAAATAAAATAAAATGCTTCAATACTTGGTTCTTCCAGTTACTAATGCATGTGCATAATATGGGGGTGTGTGGCTCTTACTATGTTCAGAATCTTTGTTTTACTAGAAGCTTTGGCAGAAATAACACAAATCTGTGTCTCTTCTCCCAGGTAAGAAGCAATAGGACAAGAGGAAACAGCCTGAAGTTGCCCCAGGGGAGGTTTAGATTGGATATTAGGATAAAATGACTTCACCAAAAGAGTTGTCAAGCATTGGAACAGGTTGCCCAGCATTGGAACAGGTTGCCCAAGTGGCTGAGTCACCATCCTTGGAGGTATTTAAAAGATGTGTAGATGAGGAGCTTAGGGACATGGTTTAGTGGTTGGACTTTGCACTAAGTTAACAGCTGGACTTGGCGATCTTGAAGGTCTTGTCCAACCTAAACAATTCTATGAGTCTATGATGCTATGGTTGTCCCTGATATATGTTACCAGATCAGCAGAGTGTCTCTTTACATCATCAGGTTTCTGATTTCTTTCTCCCCCCTTCCTTTTTATGTCCAGAAAAAAAGTGGTTATCTTTGTTCTTTCTCTCCACCCCCATCTTAAGGAAGAAATCTAGTTACATCTCGTCACAAGTAACCTTTTTTGGAGCAAATGACACAATTTCTGTTTTGATGAACAAAAGAAGGATGATGCCCTGCTCCTAAAGTAAGAGTTAAAGGGATATTCTTAGGAGTTTCTTTTAAAGCCAGGTAGTAAATGGCAGCAGACTGACTTAGTAGCTGAAAGCCTCCTGTTGTGCTAAAATGTGTCCAGAAGGTTGACAGTGAGTTTGCCATACTCTTAAAAAGCTGAGCAGGACAACAACGTGTGAAAGTCTCTGCAGTAGAACCCTTTCTTCAGACATGAATGCGTGCAATGGGTGACACTCAGGTCCTTCTGATCTACGGCATCACACACAAGTGCTGCTGGCCCCGTTGAGAGCCTGTGATCTGTGCAAGAATTATGTTCCTTCTGTCCTGTGCAAGTGCATTGGATTTGGTAGACCTTTGTACCAGAGGCATGGGAAGGCCGGGGGATGAGAGAGAATGAAAGCATTTCTTAACAAGACCTGAGGAAGATTTAAGAAAAGGAGAAGAGTGAAGACAATGAGAAGATCTTTAACAATCAGTGAGAGTTTCTCCTCTGTTTGTCAGTAGGTGTATGAAGACATTCTGAGGCTATTTCTGTTGGCCCTTATGTGTTTTGTTCCCATAAACTGTATGGATGCGGTCCTAAGTAATTTGTCTTGGGAAGCACCAAGGAGTATTACTGTCTGCAAGAGCTAGATGCTTACTGCTACTGGTGAAGGAGGTATGCCATTGTGTCTTTCTAGTGTTAACTCCTGCGATATTCTCTCTCTAGTGCTCAGGGAGATCAAATTGAGCAAATATTCTGATTATTTTTTTTTAATGAAAACAACTTCATATGGATTTCTACCTGGCAGGCATCATTGTGTCTTGCAATATAAATTTAATGTAGGAAAAAAATGCACTTTTCTGTGCATTTTTTTTTTTTTTGCCTCCAAGGAACACTCTTTTTCTCTTTTTACCAAGGAACTGGAAAGTCTTGGGTTGCAGGTAAATATTCAGGAGAATGAATGAGAGATGAACTGACAAAGCTCGATCTGAAAGTGATCAAGTGGAATCTCTACTGACATTCATAAAACTTGGTGTCAAGCTGTTGTTTGTGATTTGTTGATGCCAGAAACTATGATATTCTTTTAGGTTTGGGAAGCTGGGCTTTGAGTACAGTAGCTTACAAATTGTTCTTTCACAAAATGTTCTTTGTTACCACTCTTCATGCATGCTTTAGGTGGGATTTCTCATTTACTAGTGAATATGTACATTGTAGCATACATGAAAAATGCTCTTTAATTTTGAAGAAGTACTCTTGCAATGAATATACACCCACTTGTGGTGTTTTGAAACAAATAGCCAAGCCCTTGTTTCAGTTATTCTTGTTTGAACTTGAGAGAGTCAACTAGAATAATCTTTGTGTACGCTGTGCCGTTATGCAGTGTGGCAGTTAATGTCAGAGAAGGTGAAGTTCAGTGATTTGCTTGAAGAGTATTTATGTTTTGAAATGAATTCCAGAGCAGCGGTGACAATGTTAGCCTAAGGCTCTGATGACATGGATTCAGACTACTGTGGCAGCTCTTAGCCTTTGTGTAAGTATGGGAGTCATTTAACTTTTCTGAAGAGACTATGGTTTCTCCCAGTGTGCACAGGGGAGGGGATAAATACTTTGAAGGATACATGTTTCAGAAGCATTAGCCATCTGGATGGACTTCTTAAAAAAAACAAGACAAACCCTGACTTTTTTGTGGTGATCCAAAAATATGCAGTGAGTGCACGTTCCTGCTTTTCCCATCAGGTAGATTTTAAGACTGCCTGCCATAGGTGCTTCTTCCCCCCAAATTGTATAAGTCACAGAATCATAGAATGTTTTGGGTTG
>JMFS01109220.1:0-29451 GCA_000699545.1 Podiceps cristatus
CCGTGCATGACTTCTGCAAGTACAAAATGAATGGAAAATGAAAGCTTTTAAAACGTTTTCAAGTTTGAATTAAACTTTACTCAGCTTTTACTAGAATTCTTCTGTGGCTGTGCTGCGTGTTCCAAAACGCACAGCTGAAAGGGGGGGGAATATATGGGTATGTTGGCTCTGCTGCCCTGGTCTAAGGGAGGAGGGTAAGAACCAGTTTCTCTGCCACGCTGCTTGAATTCCACCTGTTTTGCCGGACTAAATAGTGGAAGTTAACCGACAACTCTAAGTATTTAACGCTGCAATTAATTGCGTTGTTTGTTTCTGTTGAGCATGATCCTACCCCAGATCTTCTCCCATTGCATTTTCATGTTCTCACCTGTTTGCTTCAAATACGAAATGGAATAAAATGCCTGCCCTGTCGGGTGGGTTGTGCGGTGTTTCGGCTTGGTATGTTGCAGTAATCAGTTAATGTCATCCGGCTGAGCGGTCGGTTACTGCTTCAACAAGCACGTCCCTAGGCCCCTGGGGTCAAGATCTGTCTTTAAGTGCTACAAAGCTCATACGTGTTTCTGGTGTTTTTCCTTTATTGTAACTGTTTCCACCTTCTTTAATTGGGGGTTTTAAGAGATTGTAGAGTCACCATCCTTGGAGATACTCAAAAGCTGTCTGGACACAGTCCTGGGCAGCTGGCTCTAGGTGGCCCTGTCTGAGCAGGGGGTTTCAGCCAGGTGACCAGGTCCCTTCAACCTCAAACATTCTGTGTGTCTGGTTGGCAAAGATCTACAGGGCAATAAAAAAATAAAAAATATACACCCCGACTATCTGAAGTCTGTTGCTGCAGAAGAGAGGAGAGTGGAAGCTGAAGAAGGAAAAAAACTGTGAAGAGCTAGGACAAAGCGTGCAAGGAATTGCAGAGCAGGTGACGATACCATATGGGAAGGAGCAAAAGAGTGGACCACCTTGCTTTCAGTTCTGCCAATACCTGCTTTGTCTCCAAACTGTTAGTGGTTGCTTGGTGTCGCTCATAGGAATCAATGAAATAAAGCTTTTGGTGGGAGGGAAAAGCAAGTGTGAAGGGAAATGCTTTCCCAACAGTGGCCATTTTCAGCCCTCAGGACTACCCAGGTTGTGGTGGTTTATCTGCTTAGACTAGGCAGCGGAGTCTTCTTGCAAGCACTTGCCTCCCCTTGACTTTGTGTAAACCGTTTGCATCTACAACCATCCACGTTGCCAGGTTTTCCACCGACCTGTTTTCCCCAGTGCTGGAAAAACAAAACTGTTTTTTCATTCATTTGTTCTAAACCTGGTTTCCACCCCTGCCACCACCGCCCCCAATTTGTATCTCCTGCTTACTGGAAGAGATCCTGAGCGGCTGAATGGTTTTGCAGCTGGTGTCCTTACGGAGAGTTGGTGCTGGTGTGGGTTTTGGGTTGGTGGGTTTGGGGTGGTTTTTTGTTTTTTGTATGGTTGGGGTTTTTTTTTTGTGGGGGGGGGTGGGTTGGTTTGTGGGTTTGGTTGGTTTTGGTTGTTTGCAGTGGGACAGCATAAATTTCAAGAGACTAAAGAAAGTGCTTGAGAAGCCATTTGAGCGTTTGTTGGGGGGGTTTTGGGTTGGTTTTGGTTTTTCTTTTTTTTTTTTTTTCCTTTTTTGCTTAATGTCCTTGGTCCTCCCACACATTATCCTTTCTGTCAATTAGCCTGCTTTCCTCCAGACGATGTGTGGGGTGATGCTCCTCGTTTTTCCATGCTAACGGCCACCCAGCCACGGCAAGACAGGCCCCTGCCAGAGATTTGGGAAGAATCCATCTATAAAATATATTCCCAATGTCTCACGGTCATTTTGGGGGGGGACTCTTCTGGATGTTTTGTTTTCTAGTGCACAGTCTTTCAAGTTTCCAGGATCTCTTAAGCTCAGTCTTTCCTGCCGTCTGTCAGATGTGGCCAGTTGTTTTCCTTTACCAGCCCTTCTTGTGTGAGATATAGGACCTGGATTTTGACCTTTTGCCGGGTTTATCTTTCATTTTTTCATGTTAGCAGGTTGGTCTCCTTTATTTTTTTTCCTATTTTATTTTTTTGAATTGTTATTTTTTTTTCTATGGTGGTGGTCCTCTGCTAGCTGCAGAAAGTTTAAGGCTGCTTTTAAAGAGTTAGCTGTTTCCTTTGGAGAGAGAAACTGTTTCTGGTTTTCTCTTCTCGCCGGTGCAGAAGCAATTGAGATTGCAACCTGTTGTGACCATCTGGTCTGACCCGTGTGGCCCAGTTTGTGCAGTTAGGGTGTCTGGCCTCAGTTGGAGGAGAATGCTCTGGCTTGGTTAAATAAGCACTGTTAGACAGGAATGGAATTATTTTGAAAGTTTTTAAATTCAGGTTAATGAAAAAAGCATAAAAATTAGAAGAGGCAGCAGCCTAAATGGTCCCCCCAAAAATGCAGGCTGAAATAAAATCAGTATTTCTGCAGATGCGTTTGAAGATTTGACATCATTTTCTGCTCTCTGTTAAGAGCTTAGTTACTGAACGTGGCTACAGGGAACAGCCAGAAGCTTGTGCTCCAGAAATTTCATATTTGTACCCTGTGCTGTAGCATTTCCTCTTTTTTTTTTTTTTTTAAGTTGCCCCGCCCCTCTGAAAAAAAACAAAAAAACAAAAAACCACAAACCAAAAAAACCCCAAACCAAAACAAAAAAAGCCCAAACCAAAACAAGACCCCACAAAAAAACCCCAAAACCCCCAAGCCAAAGCAAACTATCGCAGGATGGTGATGGTACGACCTCCCCAACTACAGAAGCCCGCAGCCAACCCCTGAAGTTGGTGGGGACGTGACCAGGATCCACCTTCTGGAGTGGCACGACCTGCTTGTCTCGAGCCCGGAGCTCTCCAGCAATACCTGACAAAGCTGTCGCCGCACCAGCTGTTTTGGGGAGTGGGATGTAGGGTGAAGGGGGAGTCTCTGCCTGGCAAGAAGGAGCTTCCATGGGCAGCTTCCACCTCCGCTCCCTTTGCCTTGCTTGGTTTTCTCTTCGCTGCTGGCTAGCGTAACACACTTGCCAGTTTGCTACCAGCATAATGCATCCTTTCATTTTTCTCTGAGGGATGTGCATTCCTGTAACCACTTGTCAGGCCTGGGGAAGTTTTCTGACTTGGTTGGGTGTAAATTACTTCCCCCTGGCCTTGCGAGACCGTGAGATGCTACTACTACCACAAGGTGGTGGCAGTGGACCCAGAAGGAGAGAGGGAGAACAGTTAATCGTGAGAAAAATATTTGAGATTCCCAGAAAGTAAGTTTCTCAACCTTCCTTGGCCCCACGACACACCCTTGCGCGCATACGTGCATGCAGGCATATCAGGGTTGCCTGTGAACTCTCTTCCCTTTTAAATTAATCACTGGTGACACGATCTGGGTCCTTATTTTGGAGAAGTGCTTGGGTATGAGCTGGGACACACGCAGGGGTTATCATGGGAGTTTCCCTGTAAAGGAGCAGCTGTACTGCGGCAGTAGTGCTCTTTCTACGCTAACATGTTAGTAATAGCGTGGCTGTTCCTAAATGGTTAAAAATCATGAGTCAACCTCCCCTCCCCAAAAGAGGAAACTTCAGGAAATCACTAGGAGATTAAGTAATTCACGTTTTAATAAGATACTCCAGTCTATCTGAAATGCTACCTTTGAATAAGTGGTAGGTGGCTGCAACTGGTAGTTAATGGTGAGAGCTGACCTTAGACTACCACTTTCCTAAAAGGGTCAGGCCATCTACTTGGGTTGGAGCTGCATGGAGCCCTTGTAAAGCTGGAGTTAACTCATCCGTTACCCTCCTCCCCCGGCAGCTGATCTACAAGGGGGGCTCTGGCCAAAACAACCACCCAAATCCTGTAGGACTTGCCCATGACTGTGTGTTAAAGTAGCCATGGCGGCGAGTTAGCCTGGCTAGTATTAGTATTTGCAGGAGCACTGCAGAAGGCCAAAGTGGGACCGCAGGGGTCTGGAGAGCACGGGCACAGTGACAATGGGGATGGGCTACCTCCCCTCTTTAGCAGCACCGGCTGTCCTACACCACCCAAGGAGCGGGCAATAGGAAGAGAGCAAATGGCCTCAAGTTGGGGGGGGGGGGGGGGGGGCTTAGATTAGATATTAGGGACAAATTCTTCACTGAAAGAGAGGGGTCAAGCATTGGAACAGACTTCCCGGGGAAGTGGTGGAGTCATTATCCCTGGAGGTGTTCAAAAAACATGTCGATGTGGAGCTTCAGGACATGGTTTAGCAGGCCAGGAGGTGTGGTTGGGCTTGATGATAGAGGTCTTTTCCAACCTTAATGATTCTGTAATTCTATGAAAACCAATTTTCCCTGGCAGCTGATGTTGTTGAAGAATGATGCTTATTAAAAGCCAAGTAGAAATCAAGATGCAGAAAGGTGAAAGGAAGATGAGAAGGAGCTGTTAATCCTGTTCAGTTAGCAAAAAAAGAGAAAGATTTGCGCTTATTCTGTTTGCAATGAGACACAGGTATTGCGCAGTGCTGGCTGGGATGGAAGCGTCCTGTCTTTTCCCCTTTGAAGAGCCGTTTGATGTATGGACACATGGCGTCCTTGATTCAAGGTGAACCAGTGAGGGGTGGCTCGTGATGGCCTCACTATTTCTTTCACCGAGGGTAAAAAAAGTCTGGTGAAGGAGGAGGCAGGAGAGAGCAGAAGGCCTTGGCTGCGTTAGCCTGGAGGAAGAAGCCCAGAGCTCCTCCGGCTCAGCTTTGTGAAGGTGAGGTGATGGACCCAGGGGTTGGCTGACGGTAGTTTCTCCAGAGGACATGCTCAGGTACAGAGTCACAGCTTATGTGCTATCTCTCTTTAAATTAGTGATTATCTTACTCTCACGTCCTGGTTTTTCTCTGCCCAAGGGAACAGCGTCATGAAATCATCTATGGTGTCCACAACGGCATCAGCTAACGCCTGTTCCACAGGCGTCTGACCTGCCAGACCTGTGGGAAGCAAGCACACGAAGGGCGGTTAGACACAGCCGCGGCAGGAATTTTTCATGCCCCAAAGGTAAGCTCTGTTCTTTGTGAACGTTTCCATAAACATACACGCTCTCCAGGGCTTTTTGGACGCTAACAACAGGGATTTGACTCCTTGCATCCAGATGCAATCTCTTCTACCTTTGCTTTTTTCTCTATCCAGCCTCATACAGCCATCTGAGGTTCTGAGCTGTTCTTTCCACCACCTGCGTCCGTGGCCTGACCGCTGCTGCTTTACCCTTCTTCCTGCTTTCCACCCTCATAGATTCATAGATTCATAGAAAGGTCTGGGTTGGAAGGGACCCCAAGGATCACAGAGTTCCAACCCCCCTGCCACCCCCCCAGGACACCCAGCGAGGGTCAGCACTAATCCCTTTCTTTTAATCTTTCCCTCTCCCAGCTTTTAATGTCCTCCTCCATCTTGTGGTCCTTCCGTCTCCCAACACAACCTCCCAAAGTGTTTCTGTGATAGCCTGCTTCTAAAAAATGCCTACTCAGCCCCGTTTTGAACCTCCTCGTGACAACCCGCTTGCTTTTGATGACTTTGTGGTAATCAGGCGCCTTAGCCAAACTTTGTCTTGTTAGCAAACCTGCTTTCCTCCCCGTTGTCCTTGGGCTTGCCTGCATTCTTCTCGATGCTACTGCTTTTTTTCCTCAGTCTCGTTCCACAGACCTGGTTCATGCTTTCACCTCTGTGCGGGTTCAAGTTATCCTTTTCCTCCTCTCTTCGTTCTTTAAGCTTCACCTGGAAGCTCTGTGGCTACCATAAACCATGTGCCTTTCCTCTGCCAAGTCCTCGCCCTTACTGAAACTTTATGCTTTTGAAGGCAAGGGACGTGCCTCTCCTTTTGGGAATCAAGTTCTGTGACCTTTCAGGAAAGAGCTGTTAGTGACAGGCACCTAAAAATGCCATTTTTTAATTTTGAAGGCTTAGTGACACCTATGCAGACTTAACAGCAGAAGCAGCAAGTTCTCACTCTGCAGTGACATTATTTATTTTTTTTTCCCCCTTCCATGCATGCTTTTTTTCCTACTGCAGCTGAGAGCGCGATTAACCCCGAAAGGAGAGCAGCCTTGTCTGTTTGCTCCAAAACCCCGTCCTTTCTGGCTGTTGCAAGCTGATGGAAAAGTTGCTGGAGGAAGGCCTAAGCCAGAACTTCAGACCGTAAAAGGAGCGCAGCTCCAGATCAGCCTCTCGATAGGGGACGGGGAGGGAGGCAGCGTGGGTGGAAAGCAGGTTTTCTCATCCTTCTTCATTACCAGGTGGACGCTCATCATTCTCTTCTCTTGCAAGTAGTAGATTGTATCAAGGATGGAGGAAATCGGCAGGAACGTAGCATTGCGGATGAGCCTGGAGATACATTGTGCTAGTGTCTTGAATAACGCTCTGCCCTTCTGCCTGTCCCCTCAGTTGGAAAATGGGAGGTGTTTTGAAAAGCAGGTTGTATCTCTTTGCTCTTAGCGTAAAAAAAGTAGGATAGTTCCACTTCCCAGCCCCTCTATTCAGTTTGCTGATGTACAGCACACCATAAAAAATTCTTTACGATGAGGGTGGTGAAGCACTGGAAGGGGTTGCCCAGAGAGGTGGTGGATGCCCCATCCCCGGAAACATTCAAGCCCAGGTTGGACGGGGCTGTGAGCGACCTGATCTGGGTAATGGTGTCCCTGCTCACTGCAGGGGGTTGGACTGGATGGGCTCTGGGGGTCCCTTCCCACCCAAACCATTCTGTGATTCTGTGATTCTATGATAAACAAATCCGCCTTCAACCAGACCAGTTTTGCAGATGGTTTTTAATGACAACACGCTGACCTAAAGCGAGCCCTGACTACTCTCTTTGATTATTTGCATTCATAAGTCTTACATCACTTTATCTCACTGCTCGAGTACTTCCATACCGTGTAGGTATTTAAAGATGCAAGTGATGTTATCATCTGATCTAATCTCTCTGCCAGCTCAGAGATTTGTTGCCTAAATTTGCTCCAGAGTGCTCTGTTCGCTGACTGTGATAATCTCTAATGCTTCCAAAACCTCCTCCTGCTGGTCATCTCTCTGGTTTGCCTGACAGCTCAAAGTTTAGCTCCAGGGGAAACTGCCCTGACAGCCTTAGGGAAGCCACAGGTACACGCTTTTTGTCGTGCAGCGACAGGTGAATATGAAGTTTATTGGCTGGAGAAGTCAGAGCAGACCCCAGGTATTATATGCAGAGGGAAAACTCAATCAGATGTAAGGGGGGATTATTTCCGAGTTTTCCTTTAAGCAGATGCACAGGGCTAATAAAAAGCTCAGCCACGTGACTTTTAACTCAACATCGTAGCATGTCACACTACAGGTTGGTACTTTGAACCTTTTTTTTGTCTGGTTTTTTTGCTTTCTATGCGATATTTTCACCACTCTAAATCCTGTCATACAGAGTCCTAATTGGGTGTGTCTTGCTCCGTTTCTTCTTTCCCATCTTGAAACCACGGGGGCTGTAGCCTGAGGTCTGCCACAGCAGCCCCAACCCAACCAGCAAAACTGGCACCAAATGATGGCAAGGAAGGCCGCAGAACATGGACACGTCACCGCGCAGCACTCCTCGACTCTTTTTAAACCAACGCTCTGCGAGCGGGACCTCTAAGAGCGTCCTACCTGGTACGATGCGTTTCAGCACTCGGTGCTGGCAGACAAGCTACAGATGCAACGAGAGGCTGGTAACTCTTAGCTGTTTGTGCCTGGGAAAAGCTCTCATACCAGTATTGCCACGCTGGTGTCGACGTCTGCTTGATTTGGCTCACCAGGCTGTTGGGTTTTTTCTGGTTTTGCTGTGGTTGGACTTATTTTTCCTGAGCATTAAAGGTGGGTGAAGAACAGAGCAAGAAAATAGTCAAATAAGTGTTACCTGATTCTCTGGCAAGGTATCTTGCTATTGCCAGGCTCTGGTGAATGATAACTCCGTCTACTTCCAGAATGGGGATTTTGTGGAACGGGATAGCTTGGAGGAGACAAAAAAAAAAAAAAGAAGAAAAAAAAAAAGTTAAACCACAGCTTTTAACAGTAGGAATCTGTAACAGTTGCACTCTTACCACTCCGAGGGTAGGCATTGTTATAGCAGTTTACAGAAATACTGGGAAACTGCTGGGAAACGCGTGGGAAAAAAAAAAAAAAAAAAAAAAAAGAAATAAAATAAAGAAGTTAAGGATATAACCAGATTGCACTACAGGAAGGCAATTATAGTGTACAAACCAAGTATGGCATTTCCTATTTCCCAGCCTTGTTGTGTAAAGATTAAATATGCCTCATCATATCCTCAATTCTTTACACAGGGAAGCTTCTCCGTAGAATATTTTGGTTTTGGTTTTTTTTTCCTTCCTGCTTTCTCCTCCCCACGAAAGTGACTGCTAAGGTTAGGCCAGGTACTGCTGAAGACTTTGTAGTGCAGGATCCAGCTGGGGTATGAAATAAGAGATAAGGTAAAGACCACAAAGGTGCTTTTTCATTTACACTTGTTTTAAATGCAGAAGCAGTGATTCGGAGAGGTACCAGTATTTCAGAACTTCTGTTGTGACAAGACGTTTCACTTGACAGTCATCACCAAGAGACAATAGAGCTTTCACAGCGAACCACGACTGCAAAGAAGATACTCAAATTTACTTGACTTGGCTTGCATTCCATAAAAAAAATTCAGTCAGTCACGGGGAAGAAGCCTCCAGACTTTAACTACAGGGGAAGACAAACCAAGCAGGTGCGATGGCTGTCTGTAAGACAGCTTGAGAGAAGAAATCAAGCTTATTTTTAACTCATTAATTTAGTAGCATAATGTATGTGAAAACTTGGGTTGCTCTTTTGATACATTTTGCAGAAGCTACTGACATGATATCAAATGGGGCTGGAACCTTGAAGCAAAGCTTAAGCTGGGAAAACACTGTCATATTTAGGGTGGTGAGAACCCGCTCACGGGAACCTGGTGCTGTTCACTGGAGGAACTTTAAATCTCTGTATTTCAAAGGATGCTATTCCATAAACTCCAAGTACGTCACTGCAAGTGCTGATCGTAGCCAAATGCTTTGTACCCAATTTTCATCTGGATTACGTTTTATGTACATAAAATATATGCCTATTTTAAGACTGTTCCATGATGTAAAAAGGCAGTAGCAGAGAAGTGAGAACGTTGGCTATGGGAAACACGCAATGTGCTTTCAAACCCAGGAGAACTGTCTTTACGCTACCTCTGGAATACCCCTTCTATTCTGTAAGGATTTTTAGTTCTTAATGAAATGAGAAAAATGATGAACCTCGATGCATTCCTAACCTGCTTATCAAGATAACTTCATCAGTGATGCGGTAATTGATGCATGTGGCTCTGTGGTTTAGCATGCAGTATGTGAATCACATCAGGTACGTGATCTTAGATGTCAAATTTGTTTCGGCAAAATGAATTTGGCAGCTGCACAAGACATCCAGTACTCCTCTGTGCATTTCTTTTTCTGCATCTGAACACAGTACTAATGACACTGTTGGGTTTTTTGTTTGTTTGTGGTTTTTTCCCCCGTAAGTTTAGTGCACTGTGAGGCCAGTATAAATTTCGATGCAGAAGCGAAGGAGCTCAACGAGAATTAGCTGCTGTACGCCAGGGAAAATGCATGCACTGCTAGTTGTTATTGAAACAATAATAGACTTGTTATACAGACGACTTCACGTGTTTATTATCTAGAGAGCTGCAAGGTCTTGGCAAGTCCACGTATTGCTTCATTGAGAATCCAGTGAGGAAAAGACGCATCCCTGAATGCTAAACTGAAAAGCTCTCTGGTTGTGAAAACGAGAAGAGCCTCGGTTCTGCACTGCGGATGAACGGTGCTGAGCATCACTGCCTCCAAAGCCACAGAGCTGTGAAATAACATTTGCTTGTGCAGGATTCCAGGGCATCTTTCAAGCAAGCGCGAGCAGAGGCGATAAGAGCGCGCGCGACCGCCGGACGGGCCAGCCCGGTCAGCACACGGCCATCTTCAGATCCCCCCAGAGCAGACAAGGCTGTACAACAGGTAAAAGCCAGCTCGGGAGCGATTTCCACCACCCGAAGGAATTAACCGGCCGTTTTCGGGGGCTGCCGTACGAGCACCACTGGGCTGATGCAGTTTTGGCTCTGTCAACGTGACTAAGCCAGCCTCTGTGGCAATAACTGTCAAAACACGATGATCGCTGCTCAGGTTGGGAAACTACAATTGCTTCATCCAGAAACCGAACAGACCGTTTTCTGTTGTGTTCACATACAGGGGGAGAGTTTAAAAGCCACAGCTTTGACCGAGGTTCCACTTTGTCAGTCACTGCAAGGAAAATGAAAGCCAGTTTGTGTGTGTGTGTGTATATATATTATTTTTCCAGAAGAAACCCTTGATAACAACAAAAGTAGGGAGGCATCTTTTTGATAGTTGAGAAACACACATTAAAATGCGAAAGGCAGTTGGGTGGCAGAGCGGTAGTAATCTCTCATGTATTTTTCAGGAATCTGGCCACTTCTAGATTCACTTCCCCCCCTGCTCCACTCCCCCTGCCCCCAGCAGTCCACAGAATTCAAGGGAATTGCTGTTTATTCCTTGAAAACATGAGTAACGCCTACAAACACCTTCCTCCTGCGGCTTCTGTGGCTTGCTTTGAGCCTCCTGTGGCACTTTTGGCCCTAGCTCCGTGACGACACACATTCAAGGAACCTCTGGGGGCGTCCAAATGTGCCATGTGTATAAGCATTGTATTAAATCTGCTAACTTTCACACATTTTTTGGTGAAAGGCATGGTTCACGCAGCTCCAGATGAACAAGGCACGTAGGTCAGTTCCTGCCAGGCCCCTACATTAGATGAGCAAGTGAAAGAGGCGGCACGCGAAGGTTGGAGTGCGAGAAGGATCTGATGTGGGTAGAATGTTGTGGGGGCAAATCACGGAACAACATGCATTGAAGAGCAATCGTGAATTGCCAGTTAAGCCAAAGCAGTCCAGATTGGAAGGATGTGCCTGTCACTTTTTGCTAAGTTTTTCTTTAACCTTGATCAGTTAGGGGGCTCTTCGTCTTTACGTCAGTTTATACCCTTGTGTATCCATACAGACGTCCTTTCCATGTTTTTCAAAACAATGTTGTCTTGCAAAGTTTCCGACTCCCACTTGAGCAAATACATTTAAAGAAGGAAAACTAGAAAAATCTGTTGCCGTCATTGTACAAACAGTGTCATTTCTCAGGCATGCACAAAATATATGACCTTTCCCTTTTAGTTTCTGCTTGCTTTATTGCTCATCTGAAGTAGAAGGCACTATGAACTCTTGCGTTGATTTCCAGATTTGGACTGAAAACTCACTGAAAAGAGGAACAGGGTTTTTAAAAAGCATGCTGTTTGGATAACTAAACCTGCAGTCTTCTTTGAATTGAACTTCTATCAGCAAATTCTTGCTTTTCCTATTATCTTGGTTATTCGTTGTTTCTAGCTTTGCATGCTGGAAAGAAATCTGCACAGACTTTATACTGCTTCTGAAGAAAATGTTGACAGAGGGTGAGTGTAAGCCGTCAGACTGATCTGCAGTCTCTCTTCTCATTTTAGGAAGTATCTGTGCAGTGTTTAGAAGTTGGATGAATTCCTTTTTATACATACTTTAATTTTGTTTGGCTTTTGTGACTAGAACTGTGATGTTTATATAGTCTCTGCTGGACATTAAGCAGGGAAGATGAGGCCTGATGTGTGTTAAAAGCAAGGACATCTGTATAAATTGTCTCCATCCCGTGAGGTCCCCAAGGGCTGTGATAACTATTCCCCTCTTGGTGTGCCTATAGGGTCTCACTAGTGGTCAGGCCTTCCCTTTGACGATGAACTCCTCGCTCGCCCTCCTGGGCAGGACCCGGGGGATGGTGCTCATGCGGGCCTGTTTCTGTGTCAAGGACGGGGAGGGGAAGCACGACACAGAGCTGAGCACAGTTTTGTCCAAGCCTGGCAGCTAGGCTGGTGTGGAGAAACCGGAGCTTAGCGCTGGGCTAAGCTTCTCTCCGCTGTTCTCCCCCAGCCAGCGAGGAGCCCCTCCGCAGATACAGCTTTTAACTTCCTCCTTCCCTTAGCTCTTTCTTTTCCACTCATCTTTACTTCATTATTATTCTCCTCTTCATCTCTGTTCTTACCTCCCCACTTTTATCCTGACTTGCCTCAACTTTGCCCCCAGACTTGAGTTCAGGTTCCCCCGTTTCCCCCAAGTTGACCTGCTCTTCTCTATGCTTCCTCCTGCCTGTATTGAAACTGCCCATGGCCCTGGTGCTAAGCAGCCTGTGTTGCAGTATTTGATTGTTCCTCAAAACCTGAATAATTAATGGTTTGCAATCAAGCAGCTTAGATTGATGCCATAGTAAGGCAGCTGGATTGGTCAAAGATGGGGGAAAATAAATGTCACAGCCGTGCTTCTCACTCCAGTGTCTCTGACAAAATATGTTCTCCTTTGCCTTGAAAACTAACCATAACTGGTTTTCCTTTCCATTCATAGCTAAACTGGATTGTGAGAAACAAATATATGAGATGTTTTGCATCTTTCAATAAGAAATACATGAAAGATGCTTTTTTTTCCCCTGGGAAGTGACGGGCCTGGAGCTGGAACATCATCCCACCCCTCCTAAACAGTTTATGAGAAAAGCAAGGCCCCTGGGAAGTGACGGGCCTGGAGCTGGAACATCATCCCACCCCTCCTAAACAGTTTATGGAACGTTTACACCCATCAGTGCAATGAAAGCATCCTTTGCTATGATGATAAAATCTGTGTAATTCCCTGAATGAGCCACCGAACAAAAGCTGTTACCGCATGCTATGCTAATATCTCAAGGGGATGGTAACTTTGTGCACCATGACAGTGGATTTTCTGCTCTATCATGACTTAACGTCAGTGCATGATGCTTTTGGTGAGGAGCCTGTTATGTGGCAATCCAGATCTTGAATGAGCCTATTATGTGTTAGTGTACAGATCTTGAATTGACTGCAGTTTAAATGGTGGCATGGTCAGCTCAACGTCTGTTCAAAAGGAAACATTGAATGTGAATTTGTTTACTTATTTAAAGAATTATGGATTTCTACTTGATATTTGTCCATTTTTTTTAATTCTGTGCTAAAACTACTCACTGCTAATACTTACATACTAGCTTGCTTAAGCTTGTTTATATTATAAACTATTATAAACTACAATCCTTGCCTGAAATCGGCAACTGGAATATTTACCAAACATGATCTGATTAGTGACAGAAGCAAAAAAAAAAAGAGAAATGTTGAGTTACAGAAATTCTAACTTCGTGTGTATAAGCCAAATGACATAAGTTTTTATGTTATGTCTCCCTCTTGTACAAAAAAAAAGCACTACTTAGGTGTAAAGAAAAGCAAGGGAGACAGTATTCCTAGGAGCGAGGAGTTAGTTATTTGCCTGAAAGACGATTAAAACAGCAGCTTGCTGGGTGGGGACACAAGAAAGATGCCAAAACAAACAACAAAACCCCTCACACTCTTCAGTCCAGGTCAAAATTAAACTTGTAGCAGCTGCAAGTCTGCCTTCTAAATAGTCTTTCTGCACATGAATCTTAATGCACTCATTTTCTGTTTTCCCATCAATTTTACTAATAAATAAGATGGTATTTCCTGGTTTCTGTGGTATGATGATTTGGCTAGGACATTGGTATTTGTTGGATACTCTAATTTTGTGAAAATTGATGAAGCAAACCTATCCTCTGTGCAGAGGCCTGACTCCTTGTGCTCTTAGGATTGAATTTTTTGATTTGTTCCCTTAGTAGCTCAAGAAACACAAAGTGCTCTCCTTGACTTCTTCCCTAAGTATTTTTTTCTGTAAGGTTTTTTTTTTTTTTTTAATGAAGTAAGAGAAAGTTTTTAAAAAGAGGGACATTGGACTTAGAGACTCAGCAGGCAAAACTGGTTTCAGATCTGTCATAGACAAGCGGGTAAAAGCGGACATGGCGTATGCAAGCGGGCATACCAGGTTGCCTGGTATTTCTTAATCTCACTTTGATACATAATTATGCAAGAAATTCAATGAATTGGTCTGATTTTAATGGTTTTTTGAGGGTTGCAAAATAGGTGGTGTACCAAATTGCTATTACATTAGCTACTGTTATGTCAAATGCAGCTGTAATTCCCCCTATCATTGCTAAACACCACCCTTTGGTTTTCGCCAGGATGTGACTGACTGGAATCTGCTGCTTTATTTCTTTTCTTTTGGAAGTAGACCCGGGCAAAATGGGGAAAAAGAAATCCTGAGCTTCGTAAGAAAGATCTGAGTGCAGCATATGAATGGCGGTAGCGTAGAAGATCTCTCAGCAGAGGGAACTACGCCTTTGTACGCGCAGTGGGTTGGATATTTCATATTTACTGTTGAACACGGAAGTAACTGAAGGGTTTTTTTGGCAAGGGTCCTGTTACCTGCTTTCCTGAGGACTGGTGCTTTTTCAAGCAAGAGGTTTCTCTTCCTTATGGCGAGTGGTGCATCTCTGCCGCATGCAATGTTGTGAGTTAAGACGCGCAAACCCTGTATGGTCCCTGGCTGGGAGGCAACCGTTGCTTGTGTTGAGTCATGGCCTGCAAAGTCAGCGTTTAGGTACCTTAGGGCAGACTGAGAGGGTGGCTATTGGTCTTGTACCGTGTAAGTCTGTTTGCTGCAAAGCCCCATTGCTACCTTTTATTTAGAGTTTTGCTGAATGATTTGCCTGTGGGAGAATACTTTGTCTGGGAATACCGTGAGTAAGGATTGCTTCAGGAAGCAGGAGGAGGAGGAGGTAGTCATCAGTTAGTTGATCTCCAGACAATTTCCTTGGCAGCATTACCTTGTTATGCATACAAACAAGATATAGCTTCCCGCTTGCTTTGGTTGATGAACCTCTTAACTTACACATTGTCTGCAATGCAGATGCCACTGGTGGCAAATACCGTCATTACATGAGCTAGGATTCAGGGAGCCTTCCAGAAGCAAATGTTTAGCATCATGAGATGTAACAGCACTCACAGACATGCATCCAACTATTTCTTTGTAAGCCTATGTTCTCCTGGTCAAATAGCGCAATACATTCCAGCTCGCTTCCACTGACTGGAAGCACGCTGTCTACAGACGCCTGAAATTCAAAGAACTCCTAGGCCAGCATAAATTTTGCACAGATGATTTCACAAATCTGAGAGCAGCAGCTCCCACATTTTACTAAACTACTTAACTGCCTTGGAATCTCATCTAGGGATCAGTCGTAGTAAAAGCTGCTATGAAAGGCCTTTATGCAGAGAAAATGAAAAATCTTAATTAACCCTTGGTAAACCTGCTAACAAACTTTTCATGTCACAGAGGAACAAAGGCATCCAAAGGTTAAATGACTTGACCAACGCTCTGCAAGCAGATACATCTACAAACTACATGGTTTAGGATTTCTAGGGTGCCTCTTCTCCCAGTGTTTTGGCATTAATGGTGTTGCAGCTGGGCATACACTGTAGTGAACAAGTACTGTACATACAAAGCTTCACGGGGAAGGTCATGGTGTGAGCACCGAAGAAAAGCATAGGAAGGATTTGCTTGCATTGTTTCTTGTGCTGGCTTGGACGGTGGGGACATCATCAATACTGATAGGTCTGCTGTTAGAACGCCTTGTCCCAGGATATGAATGCCTCTGTAACCTTTAAGTCACTATTTATGGTTCTAAAGTCACTATTTATGCTTTGTCTTTTTAATTTGTCTTATTCAAACACCAGTGTGCAAACCTCTTCATAGAATTATACGTTGCTAATAGTCTCTGAACTTCGTTTCAGGACATGGCGGGGTGGTGGGTGTATGTGTGAATATGTGCATAGTTAAGTATGAAAAAGGCCTGTGCAGAGCTTTCCTCTGTTCCTCTGAATTCTCAATCTTGCCTTTAGCTTCTGCCCTGCTTCCCCGAGAAGTGCAGTGGGAGAGACATAAGCTATATCACATGGTCAGCAGGCTTAAGCTCCTAAAAAGAAAAGGTTTCCAACATCAGCCATCCTGAACTGAAAATATCCCGTTTCCACTGCCTCATTTGCGCTCTTCCTTGTGGGTTTTTAACCAGTTCTTCCTAGAGTTGAGCACCACAGATGGGCTTCAGCTGCCAATTGGATAGGAGCAGTGCTTGACTATTTGTCGTTCAAGTCACTGCGAAGGTTACGGGAAAGACCAAATTTAACTGTGCCCTACAAGAATTTGTGAGCCTGCTGGCAGGGCTTATTAAATGGTGTGGAAGCCTGAGAAACGTTACTTGATTAATGGAAATCACTTTGTGCTTTAGTTGGGCATTTTCCCCAAATTAAAGGCATTAATCTTCCTTCTGGATGTGAAAAGTGTCGTAGCTTGTAGAGCAAAACACAGGCCAAGTCCATGAGATGAAGACACAGATATCTCTGATTTCATCTTCCCAGCCTCCGAACTCATCTGTTTCAGTTGAACTAAGGTTAGTTTAATGAACAGAAATAACAAATAGCCTTAATAGCTGGAAAAAGGTTACTTTAAACTGAAAAACATAACATGGAGTATTGTAGCCCACAGAGTACAGCGGTATTCTAGTGCCTCTCTTGACCCTTTTGGTTTCTCCCTGCTCTATCAACTGATGCCTTTTGTTTTCTCCCATCACCTTCCCTCTCTGAAGGCCTTTCTGGTTGCAAAGCAGTGTCCTTCTTGAAACTTATTTCCGATTTGGCTTTCTAAAACCGGGGTGAAGGCTGCGGTGGTCTTTGAGGCCAAATTCTCCGAAGCAGCTGGGAAGATTAACATGCCTTTGGTCAGCTTCAGGCAGACAAAGCTGAGCTGAATTGATAAGGAGTAAAAGCTCAGCTGGAGGACAACAGGTAAGCCATTTTAGACTGTCCGAAGATTTGGATCCAGACTCCACGAGGCAAACGGGAATGACATTTTGGCTGTCTAGGCAATGAAATTCCCCCGGGCTTCATTAAAGCCAGGAATTAAATGGGTTTCTGGTCATGAAACGTTTAGTTACCTCTTCAGCTGCTTTGCCCTTCGACAGCATTTTTAGCGGAGCTTTGAATCTAAGATCCCGTGCTACTTACTTGGCTTGATTTTGGGCCAGTCTGCTGCTTCTATCCTGTGGTCTTCATACTTCTTGCCTGAATAGGCAAACAGGTAGCGGCTGATTTCTGCTCGTCCTCGCAGATTGAAGTATGTCAGCTTGTACTGTGGCATGCCGGATCCCTGGAAGGGAAGACATCGTGTTGCTTTAAATATGAATAACTCCTTTTTACAAAAGCGCACCACACGCTTGTTTTTGAAACACATGCTGCTTGTTTTTGAAACACATGCTTGTATGATGCAAAAATCGTATTACACTAAGCCATGATGCGTCATACTTTGCAATCATTGTACTAGTCAGGGGTTTTTGTTCTGCATTTGTCAGCTACGATATTCAGACATAGACAATGACAGTTATGCTTGTAGTTCCTCCTTGCATATCTCTGGAAAGATGGCTTGATTTTATTTTTTTTTTTTCCCCCTGACATATTAAAGACTTTCAGCTTTCATTTACTTTTCTTGTGCCCCCCAATCAGGCCATTTCTATAACGTGTTTTTCAGAGTGCAAATTTAAAATCATGTACTGTAACAGAAGATAGCTGCTGTCCTGGGCACTAGCGTTGCTCAAGCCTGCCCTGCTCGGCCTCTATAGCTCATAGAGACCTTAATCCAAAACCAATCATGAGAATTGCCAAACTGTTGTAATTTGTCTCATTAACTATTACCCTAGTTATGTAGGCAACTGACCTGAGTTATTTTAGAAGAAAAAAATTGCCATGGAAACTGGTCTACACTATTGTTTTGAGAAAATCAGCATCAAATTCTCACGGTTACTTGGGCAGAAGCCAAAAAAAACCCCTTGAAATTACTTTGTTAGGTTTTTATGTGAATTTATTCCTTCAGTTCGAGTTAGGAATCATGTAAAAGGAAGGCTCTATTTGTTTCTCGGTGTAACAGGCAACAAAAGTAAATACTCAGAATTTTGACACCAAGGATGGTGCAGGACAGGTGAACAGCTAAGGTGGCTTTAAGTCAAAACTAAGCTTTTAAACGCTGCACCTTAATAAGAGAGATCTATGAACTCAGGTTAGGTTTAAATGTACTGGCTGAAAGAAACTACTAAACCAACCGTCTCCCTCCTCCTCCAAAGCAAAATCCTTTCTCATTTTGGCCTTAAAGTAGACCTTGCATGCCATTTACCATTCTTTTCTATCCATCGGATACAGAGTGTTAGTAATAAAGCAGATGCAACACAGATCGTCTGCACTAGGAAAGAAAGGGAACATTTTTTTTTTTGATGAGTGTTTCTGTTGCAAGGTTATGTAGTAGCAACCCCCTATTTAGTCATCTTGCCTTTGAAAACATATGCTTAAGGGCAGATGTATCATCAGCTTTCACTTTAGAGGGAGAGGCTCTTTGTTTCCCAAAGAAACTGGGAAAGCTTGCGCTTAAGTCAGCTGAAAAGAGCAAACTGCCTTTGCCGTGCTCTCCTCAAAAGGAAAAACATCGACTTTCTGTTCTCAGAGTAGCAAAGGCAAAAAAAAAAAAAAAAATTCACAGCAAATAAACACACTGGAGGCTGCTTAATTTATCCTGTTTTTCTACAGAACACAGCAGAGTCAGAGGAGCTTATTAGCAAATGGAGATTTTTTTTACAGCTGGCGGCCCAGCAGAGATGGAGAGTTACCAATGGAGTGCTTCAAAACAGACACTGCTACAAGTTATTTAAAAACAAAACAAAACAAAAAAACAAAAAAAAAAAGAAAAAAACAACAAGCAAGTATGTTCCTTTGCACCGTATCAAAGAGGGAAGCTGCAGGCAAAACGCGTGAGATTAGGATGTGATTAGTTTCCTAGATGTGTTAATTACCAGAAAATAAATCTGCTGCTTGGCAAATGCAGCTTGCAGATTACAGGTGTAACCCTTTCTTTCTCTAAAGAGAGAGATTTTTGACAGTTCCAAATTTTTCAAGCACGTTTTAGGTAAGCGGCAAAACTTTGCCACTCTATTTTCAAATTCTGTGTCCAGATTTATTGCTTATTATGTGTTATTGCCCTTATGTAATAACACAGTGTATTATTATACTTTATTATTTATTTATGCAGGATGAGTTTAGGTTATATGTCTAGAAAGTTAATGTAAGAAGAAAGGATGAGATTGTAGAGCTGGTTTGGTTTGGTTTTTTTCCCCATTTTTCCCCACTTCTGATTTTGTGTGGTCGTTTGAGAGTGAGGAACGGCATTTTTAAAAGAGCATGTGTTACCTGAGGTTCGATTTAGACATGACTTAGTGATTTGTGAGTAAAAGGGGGGGAAAAACCAAACAAACCCACTTGATTTGTACTTTCCGATTTTTTTTTTTAGAGGCAAGGGAATCCTACTGGTCCCATTTGGAGAGGACATGGCCTTGAACACGCAAACCCCACGCAGTGTCTGCTTCCCCTCTTTAGGGGTGTCCACAGAGCGATAGAAGTTCCAGTGCCCTGGACTTACTACACCAAATTTCAGTGCCCTGGACTTACTACACCGCTCGCACACGGCTCCGGTAGCTCGGCTACCTCTAGCCCACCTTAGCGGAAAGTTGGTGGCAGCTGGAAGGCCAAGAATAGAAGATTTTAAGGTAAAATCATGAGGAAGGCAGCAGACAGATCTAGAGAGATCGGGCTGGAGGTGAGCGAAGCGTAACTTTTCTGGTGGCGAGTATTTTGACAGAGTCTAATTCTTACTGTGGGAGAACTTTATATACAAAGACATGTATAATCAGGAGTAGTGAGATGATGTAAAGAAAAGGGAATTTTGGCTGAAGATCAGGAAGTCTTTCTGGCTGTTGTAGTAGACCGTGGAATATTTTGGTCTGTCAAGGAAGCAGTGGAAACAATTGTTTGAAATGTCTAAAGCAAAGCTAAACAAATTTCTAACAAATACACTGTAAAGAGTAATCAAATATTTGTAGTGCTGATGCACATTTAAGCTTATGATTTTTTTTCCATCTGTGAAGAAAAAAAAAAAAAAACAACCCTGCAAGGATTTACCAAAAATACTTGACATTTTAAAGGCCTCTATAGCTTTATTACAAGCATGGTTTTGTAAATGTTTGTAGGTTTTATTTTTTATTTGTATTCTTTGTGAAATGTCAGGAGTAGCCCTTCCTAAACAATTACAGATAGGTCTCTAAAGGAAAGAAATGGTTGTATTCAGAATAACTGTTTGCCAAACATACAAAGGAAGTTTTTGGGTTTTTCCTTATCTTCATTTACCTCATTTTCCCAGCGTGTTTTGGATCATGAGGAAGAATTTAATACCATTTTAAAAACATCCAAAATTATTAAATGATTGAACAAAAAGTCACTTCTAGGGGAAAAAGTTCTATTTGGGGTCTTTAGTTTGTGCTTTTGTTTTTGTGGAGGAGGGCAGGGGCATTTTTAAAGCTATTTAAAATTATTTTTCTCTTTTTAGGTTTAGCCCTGGCTTGAAAATACTGGAAGACATTGGTGGGGGGAGGGTCTTATACCCAGACGTACAAACATTCAGCCACCCGCTTAGTGCGATTCAACCTGTTCAGGTGAGTTCGTTGCAAAGCCAAGTGTATATAAATGCGGGGGGCGGGATTTACCTTCCACCAATAAATCCGCCATCTCAGCAGCGGGTTTTTGGTTTCTAAAGCGAAGGATGCACGGCTGGGACCCACCTGTACACCTGCCCTGCCCTACATTGACAACGCCCGTGGAAATGTCAGCCCTGGTTTTAACTCATATAACTTTCGAAGCGGTGAACTCAACTAGTCTAAATTTGCTATTAAATTAGCTTTAATGCTTTAAAGTTTCTGAGCCCCCTAGCTGATTTTCTAGCTTTTTTTCTGCGGCTTTCTTAAAGCCAGCTTAACTGGCTTTAACATACCTTTGAAGAGAAGATTAGTCGATCTTGTGATTAAATTCAACTTTTGGAGCCATTCAGTGACAAAATCAAACAGAAAATCTAAGAGAAGGTCGAATATGCGTAAAAGACGGCATTCTCCACATTAGTCTTGAGACAAAATTCAGGTTGACATTACAAGCGTCTCAGACATCTTAGAACAGATTCCAAATAATTTAAGACTGTTCATGCCTTTATGGAGATACCGTATTACCTGATGAATTTGGGATGCTCTTATTCCAGTTGAAGCAGGACTGAGCGATCAGTGTGAAAACTTCAAGCAAGATTAGAGTTAGAGAGAGCCCAGGAAGGAAGCGGCGTCATTCTCTGAGAATCAAAATGCTGAATTTCAGGTAGCACTAGTCCAGAAGAGAAAAAGCACTGGCAGACTGGAAACGGTATGAATGTACTGGGAAGATACAGAAGCAAAGAGTCCCGGTATCTGCAAGTTATGCAAGAGTTTTGCTTTTAGTGGGTGACAGTGTACGTGTCCCTGCTCTTTTTTGAAGGGTAAATCACAAGTCACCCGCTGGAGATGAGTTTCAGGTGCGTGCCCAGTACAACCCAGTACAGGCGGCCTCTGCCAGCCGGTGCAGGGTCCTGCCCGCCCAGCCTGAGCCTTCGAGCCGTTGAACTGCAAAATCTCTGCTGGATTTCGTAGAGGAGCGGTGTTTCATCTCTGCTGTGGAAAATCCAGCCCTCCAAGTAATGCAAGGACATATTCCTCGGGCTAGTAACAGACAGAAGCCTGGGTGCAAATGCTCAGTATGTGAATTTGAGGGGAAAAAATGAAAACAAAAGGCAGCACTTTATTTCACTTCTTTTTTTTTTTTTTTTTTGGATAAGGATATTCATATTGGAGGTGACAGGTAGTAGAGAGCTTTTCCCCGAGCTGGGAGTGGAGGGGGAGAAAACAACTGAATTGAGCTGTTGTTCACACCCATCCAGAATCTGACAAAGGACCCCGTGGTGCAAAGTCCTCTTTAATTTTACTTTGCACAGTGAGAAATCAAGGATTTTCTTGCCTTAAGGTTTGACCACTGTTAGAGGATTTAAAAAAGCCCAACTATTCCCTCCAGCAAGCAAAACGGGTAGAGTTGGGTTAAGGTTCATCTCTGTATTTCAAAAAATCTGGGACTCAAACTGTCTGCCTGGAAGAGACAATGCGTTGCACTGTACGAATATTTATTTAACAAGAGGATTATTCATTCTTTTAGGAGTCACTTACGGAAAGCACCAGTGATCAATGGATACCTCTGTTTATTTTATTATAAGATTAAGCTTATTAAGATCATAGCAACTGCTTTTAAAGCAGTTGCTATTTCTTTACAAGGTGTTTCTGCAAAGTTGGCCTGGAAGATAGATGAGTAGGTTTGAAATAGATGCATCTCCAACAGCCTGATCTGGGTGTCCTACCGAGGCCCGTGTGAGGGCACTGCAATTTCAGCCCGTACATACATTTACTCATGTCTTTCTGTGATATCCTGGATTTAACAGGCCATGTATACAGCTTCAAGTTCTTATAACCTGCATCAGCTCAACATTCTCCATTAATCGTAACACTGAGATTCCAGAGGGAAAACTATTCCTACTCTTCCTTCCTCCCAGTCACGGGACCTATAGTGCTAATGGCAGTTAGGAAACTCCATCTAGAAAGGGCGAGGAGCTACCTGGGTCTATGAGGTTTTCCTTTGTACGTACAGACAGAAGAGTCTTTACGCATTAAAGAAGATTTTTTTCCTTAGGCTGTCGTGTCTGGAGTAACCTGTCCAAGTATGAAGCATGGATCTTTGCTTCTGATCCTTAGGGGTTGGGGAGAGTTATGTTACATTATGGAGTACAAAGAGAGATTTTTAACCGGGGCAGAGACTTTGTCTTATTTCACCTGAGAAACATTAGGAATATTAAGTTCAGTTTTGCCTGTCTTGTTATTGTCCTTCTCAGATATGTGAATTCCCCATCCCTGTAATTGGACAGCAGAATATTAAAGCAGCTTTCTCCTTCCTCAGTTTTAAAAAGTGTTTCCCTGAGTCTACCTACTTTCATTTTTTAAAATTTTCAGTTTTCAGAGGACAGATCCAGAGAGACAAGACATAAATAATTACTGTAGAAGGCAAGTAAAGAAAGGCTTCCACAGCTATAACTTTCTAAAATGCAGTTTGCAGTTTTAGCAAGTTAGGAAAGACAGAAAAAATCCGTGTCTGATATTTCTTCCTTTTTATTTAACCAACCTAACATAATGGTCAGAAAGGTTCGGGGAAAGGCGTGCTTGGTTACCTACTCCTGCATGAGCAATGCCGAAAAGGCAGTTGCCAGCTGGAAAGCAGCCTTGCCCTGGCCGCAGGGCACGGTGCAGCTCTCCCGGTTGCCAATCAAATCGGTTGCTGCAGGAGTGACTTTTGGTTTTTCCCTCTAATCAAAACAATTACTCTATCTAAAGACTGCGTTTCTATTTTATGTCTAAATTCAGAGCCAAAATGAGAAACAGAAATAGTGATGTATTGGCCCTTTTCGGAGAGAAAAGAGTTTGATGGTGAGAAATCCATCCGTGCCGGCAAGAGCCAAGGACGAGGCGGCTGTCGGTCCGCTTCCGACTCCCGCTTGTGAGGAAGGTTTGGCGATTGCCGGGCGAAGGCGCTGCCTTAATCCAAGCTGTTCATCTGGATGTAAGTAACACGAAGGCAAATAACTTTTGCCTTTCCCTGGGAAAAACTGAGGGGTACCGCAGGTATCTTAGGTGAGGTACTCCCCAAATGGGGAAGCAAATGACTTTGGAATTCCCGTTAGGAAACTGAGAATTGATGAATCAGGGTGGTCCTCTCTTAGAGCATAGCAAAAAGGAAAAATGCCCATTTTTCCTTTTCTCAAGCATAATCTTCCGCTTTTAATGCGGAGTCAAAGCTATTAGAGGCTTAATAGATATTTTCAGCCTTTGAAAATGAAAAATAGTAATGACTTTTTTGGTTTGTGTTTTTTTTTTTTTTTTTTCCTGCCAAAAGATGGTTTTATTCATCCTTTTTTAGCAGGGAAAATAAGAAAATTTCTGCCCCCTTTTTGGGGAAGAAGGGTGGGAGAATATCGGCAGCTTAATGGAAGACCGCAAATCTTCCAATGGAAGATTTCCAAAGTAGTCTGTGTTCTGACAGAGAATGAAATGAAAAGCTTTAAGTAATTCTGCCTAATTCCTGTCAGTTCTCAGTCTGATATAAACTCTTCCTGAAAAGCGATGATCTCTTGTCCCGCTCTGCTCCAATTATAGAAAATAAACATTTTAATTTGATTCATTCTTTTTCTATGCCAGAGAGCAATTTGGGTCTTGGAGAGAAAAGAGTAAAAAAATCTGCACACGCTTTTCTATTTAATACACAAATCATCTGAGCTAAGTGTTTACATAGTTTGATGTAGGCTTGAGTTTTGAACTAAGAGAGTCCCAAATGTAAGGGTTGTGGCCTGATACTTCTTAGCATGATTTTCAAGATGAGATATATGCACAGCTTAAAGCACTTTTTTTTTTTTTTTTTTTTTTTGGTGGGATTTGGAATGTCTTTCCCCAGTGTGACGGTTATTTGCAACTTGTGGTGGAAATTAGTCTCCTAACATGAGAAGAGTTTTGAGGGCATTACTGGGGGATTACTGAGGCCTACTAATGATATGAGCATGTTAAGTGACCTGATGAGTAAAGCTCCGCTGTGTGAGTGAGGGCTTTTGGAAGCCTGATCTGCAACGAGTGGGTTTAAAAAGGAGGCTGTAGGAGAGCTTAAAGCAATGTCCGAGGAAGCTGCGGGCTTGGTTTGCTTGTGCGGGAAATCGGAGCTCTAGAAAAATCCTTGAAGAACGCAGGTAAAACGCGCACCTCAGTGGAAAAGGCGGATTAGAGAAACGCTTCTTCTGAGAGGCTTTTTTGAAGGTGAGAGTCCAATGTGACTGGGCAGGGGATGGGTGGCCACTGCCCATCAGCTGATGTTGAAGAACACCAGGGTACACCGGGTTTCTCCAAGCCAACGTCGTTACTGCTGCTCTTCACGTGACTGCCCCGCAGGTAACTGCCGTCACGATGATAGGAATTCGGGTATTTGCAGTTCACCCCATTCATTTTAGGGTGGTGAAACACTGGAAGGGGTTGCCCAGAGAGGTGGTGGAGGCCCCATCCCTGGAAACATTCAAGCCCAGGTTGGACGGGGCTGTGAGCAACCTGATCTGGGTAATGGTGTCCCTGCTCACTGCAGGGGGTGGGACTAGATGGGCTCTGGGGGTCCCTTCCAGCCCAAACCATTCTGTGATTCTATGATTTTAACTGACGTAGATGAGGGAGCGCTTACGAGTCAGCAGGTACCAGGAGGCAGAGAGGTGGCGATGGACAGGGCTTCACCGGGCTGTCTCCACAGCGGGCAGCTCCTTCTGCCTCGTGTGCCAGGCTCTTCTCTTCAGGGCCCGAGTGTCTGCGATGACTTTGCTTTCTGTCTCATCCTCAGACGTTTGGTTTGAAGCTACTTGGCCTCAGTTTTATGTAAGTAACTTTTAAAATTGTTTTGTGCAGCTTCCCAAGCTGTAATGAACTTCAAATGAATAAATCGCACGCCTGAGACTGTGAAATACTGGTAAATAAAATTGCAAGGGAAGAGATCTCAGGAAAGATGCAGACTAAGGAGTGGTTAGGATAATTTCTCAGGAGAGACTATTTAAGTCTTTTATTTCCTCATCAGATGTTTTAAGAATTCCCTGAAGCGTTTTGTGGGAGAACAAAAGCCTAAATAGTCTTACTTCTTGCCAACGCCAGTCATTCCTGTAAAATTCATGCCTTACATCTGTCTCTGTAGTCTTCAGATAAATCAGCACCCCCTCACAACATCCCTACAAAGCAAGTTGTAAGTCACATTGCTGTGCGTTAAGCAGTTTAGTCAGCTCTCCAAAGGCAGCTGCTGGTTTTGCCAAGATGATTTCGTGTCCATTTCCTGAATTCTGGCCTGGTAATTTGTATAACAACTGCCTTCACCACCTAGCAGCTTTCTTTGGGTGTGAAAAAAGGAGCTTTTTTTTTCCTGCCCCAGCTACATTTACGCATGTGCATATGTACTAGAGGGAATATCGACGCCAAACCCTTCCCCCTTCTAGTCTAAACTACTTTGCTCTTGACCTGCCGCATGTTGCGGATCTGCTGTACTGGCGCCAAATATAAATAAAATTACAGGCATGAAAGAAAAAGAATTAGGTAGGGTTTTCAGCACAGTGCATGCTCAGCACAGTGTGTGATCCCTGGGATCAGCCAAGGTTTTATCCCGTTTGCAGAGTTCTCCAGCACCACCCGCCAGGTCTCGCGGTCACGAATTCCTGGTGTCTTCCTCCTCTGTCCTGGGGTGCCTGGTGCAGACCACCCTGCCCCGCAGGCGCCAGCGCAGTGAGCTGGGGAACACACCTCGTGTTTTTTTCAGCTATTTTGAAATTGTTTTCACAGCCAGAGTGAGCCTGAGGAGATCCGGGACCTCGCTAAAGCACTCTTTGGATATTGTCAGCCTTGAGAGGACGGACACCAGCAAGTGTGGACCTACAGCCCTGAGTAACATCTGCCCAGAAGCCCGGGGACTACCTGGATTTGGTCGTAAATGGTAAACGTCCAAGACCCCATGAGTTATGGTCGCAAAATGGTCAGTATGTAAAACCGTGGTTTCACCTATGTGTCCCTACAGTGAAGAAGAAAGTGCTTTCTGAACAGCACTTTGCAGCTGATTTCACCCTTTTTTTCGTGGGAACACAGGGCAGAGTCTGGCTCTGGGGCAGTGCCTGTTGCTGCAGGTTCCCTGCTCTGCCCCGGAGTACCCTGGCACGAAAAATAAATAATAGTAGTTTACCTGAGGCATACAGTTACAGAGACTGGTGTCCCACATTTGTTCTTCCCCATTGTCAAACATCAACTAAAGAAAGACTGTGGGGCAGTCCAAACCATTCTTTCTGTACACCTTTCTTCTCCCTTTGCCATCTGCTACCCAAATCTTGTCTGGTATCACCCAACGTCCTGTTTTCTCTCCTATCCTATTTCATGATTATGCTTTACTGAGTCATTCCAGCGATATTTTTAGTTACTTCTAAAGAGGTGCAAAATTAAACATTTCATTTTTTTCAGTCCATTGTTGTAGCTTATTTTATGGGAGTTTTAGCAGATTGACTCCTGAGGTTCTTCAAAATGATGGCACTTTAAAATGAGTATGTGGGATTTGGCAGATTTTGTTTTTTTCTTTCTCCCTTCTTTTTTTCCCCCCTCTTGGACTAACCGGCAAAAAGGTGCAAAATTCACCTGTTTGAGATCTGCGGCACACGTGATCAGTCTTCAGCTGATGAGAACGAGCGTAGCTTTCAGCGGCATGGCATGCCACTGGCTAATCCAACGCCAGCAACATGTCAGTGGCTGCTAGGCAGCGCAATTCCTTCGGATCAAAAGTATTTCGCATGCGAGCGCTGTCTTCAGCTACTTCTGCTTTCTAACCGCTGAGAAGGTGGCATGTGGCAGACAGCAACCAGAAATCTTAAGAGCAAAAACCCTTAGAGCAGCAGAGCGTGTTTCTCAGGAGCCTGCTGCCCTGAAGATGACTAGCTAACGCGCTTGCCTGTGCGCAAACCCCGAACTCTAAGAATTACTTTATGTATATTTTCAGTTTAAAATTTGGAGAGCTTCAGTCTTATTTCTCTCCAACTAGATCCGATGGTGTGTCTGGGGGTGCGTGGCACCTGCAGCGGGGAGTAATTCACACTATGTAGGAGTTTTTAGGGAGAGGTGAATTCGATTTTGGATCAAAGAAAACAAAAGAGTAAGCAAAAGTAAACTTACAAAAGATTTGTGGGTTTGTTTTTTGGTTTTGTTTTTTTTTTCTCTACAAAAGTTGCAACTTTTGAGTATGAACATACCAGTGTTTACAAACAGGTCTAAGGAGCATAGAAGTCCAGGAAAAATACTTTATAGCTACGATTTGTTTGCTTGGATAGTGTGAAATAAACAGTGAATAAAGGATGGCTTTTAACAGAGAAAATGTGTGCAGGAGAATTGTGCACACAGGCAAGTGGCGGCAGTTACAATTCAAAGAGAAAAAGAGTCCTGAGCAGCTATTCAGAGTATCATTTTGAAGGGAAAGACAAAAATCAACAGCAAAAAGTCCCTGTTTGATAAGGAGAAAAATGGAGCGAGTGGAAGCAGATGCAGGAGGTTTTCCTCTACAGAATGATGGTGGGAATTAGGACGAGAGCATGTTAATCCATTGGTGAACCAGAAGACAGGAATTTGGAAAAGGGACAGAACAGTGCACAAAAATGACCCGGAGGAATTGATTGGTGCTGCTTAATATTCGTCTAATTCCTCTGACATTAGCCTGGATTTGGCTTGGTTATGTAAGTGAACGCATATAAGTCAGCCTTTACAACTAATAGAATATTGCTTTGACGTGGTTTTTCACTTACTGAAAACTCCCTGCGGAATGCCAGGAGCTTCCCCACACCGACCTTTGGCTGCTACGCCGATGAGGCTGTCTTGTCTTTGGGAAGCGTCTCTCTGACACGTGCCCTGATTATCAAAGTGGCTCAGCACAGATACCATCAGGCGCTGGTGAGAAACGGGGGCTGGCTGTAACAGCAGGCTAGGGGTCTGCCTTTTTGCCTCTGGAAAAGCAGTTCCTCATTTCTGAAGTCGGATTGTAGCAGCCCATGTGACTGTACAGAGGTCTTAAGCACAGCAGGCAGCTTAAAGATGCCTGGAAGCAGCACAGAAGGTGTAGAGATGGGGTACCTGAGTTAGGCTTGCACGGTTATCCCTCGCTATGCCAGAGACTCACGTTGAATAGACCTACCAAAACTCTAAAAATGAAATACTCTCAGTACTTGCTTCCCGTGGAGCATAATTCGACGAGACTAACCCCCACGCAGCTGGGATACAGCAGCCCTAGGGAGGGCAGAATAGGATTAGAAGAAGAAAGGGAAAAGAGAGGAGCCAGGCTGCGGCAGTAAGCAAAGCCGAAACACAACTCACTCTGGTGCAGTGATACGTGGTCCCTTCCCCAGCGCACAGGAGTCCCTCCGAGTGCTGGCCTCAGTGGAAAAGGCTCATATATACTGTTTATTACCATGCAAGCCACTCCCCCTGACAAGTATGCCATCATGACTCTCTCTCTCTCCCCCCTCTCACACGCGCAAAGCAAATGCATCATTCCCTCAGACCGCAGGCAAGCGCTGTGACTTTTTGGACTAGTACAGAGACTTGGGTACTGGAGCTTTTCAGCTTCCGTTTGAGGCCAAGAAATACTTTTAAATGCCATTTTAAAAAAGATAATAGTGAAAAATAGACACTGGGGAGCCGAGTCAGATGATAGGTGTTTTTTTGTAAAATGTAAAATGTAGCGCAAGCCAAGAAACATCTGTCTTAGATTATTCCTAACTAATGTGAAGCCCTACAGTATCTGATCTAATTATAGAAAAATGCCTTAAATAGATGCAATCTCATTAAAACAGAGGAGCCAGAAATAAAAACAACTGAAAAAGAGAAATTATAACTCCCAAGCCTTT
>KL282330.1:0-14996 GCA_000699545.1 Podiceps cristatus
ATAGGGTGCATTTACACACTCTAGCACTTCACAGTTTCATTTTTTATTCAGGAAAAGGAAGATGAGAGAATTTTTAAAATTATTCCTATGGTAAAGATTTTCAGTGGTGTAAGAGAATAACAGGTTGCTGTGCTTACGAGTTGGGCTCTAAAATAACCGCTTACAAGCATCTCGTATTTGAATGTTCCCCTAAAATGGAAGATGTTCGAGACCTCAGTGTGTTTGGATAAATTTGTACTTAGAAAATGTCACTTTCTAAGAAGTTGCTACTTGAAGCAGAGCTATTTTGTGGGATCTCTTATTTTGCCTTACATCAGAAGTTGTTTTCTGTTCTTTGATGGTTAGCAAGAAAAGTTTGTGGGTTTTTTTGTTTGGTTTTGTTTGTTTATTTTAACATAGTTATGGGGTTTTTTTTGGTTTGAGTTTTTTGTACTAAGAGATTCCTACAATCAAATATTTGTTTGTCAGAAATCAAATGATCAGTATTGACTTCAGGGGAGCTACTTTGCCTTACAAAACCATATGGTATAACACTTTATACCATATCATAGACCTTTTTGCTAATAAATTGTAGTGAAGCTAGAAGCATGGTGCTGGAAGAGATGATAAATGATCCTTTAGTCTGCGTTTTGGTTTGACCAAGTATCTCTGTAGTTTTTCTGATCTATGAGCATAAAACCTCTTTCTAAGACTCCTTTGGATAAGGAAAATTTGCAATCTGTGTAGATTTGATTTCCCGTGGCTCTTCTCCTGTGTGCTCAGGGAACGGAGAACAACTAAACACTCCTTTTTAAGACAATCCTGTCAGGCTGTCATTATATTGTCTTCTCCTTACCTCTTTTCTTTTCATGTCTCAATTGTTTTCATTGCTTGGGCTAAACTATATACAGTTCCTTTAAGATAAGATACTTATTCACTTTCCTATTCAATAATGAAGTGCTGTCTACACGCTGTATTTTTTGCAGCTGCTATGCATCCACACTGTGGTGATTTCATTTTGACTGTAAATCTTAACTCTGCTTAGGAGACTATTACCTGGGACAAATGTCAAATCCCTTTACTAAAGTGGAGTTTTATCACATTACCCACTAGGCTAGTTACAGTGTTAAGACAAGGAAACTAGTTTGATTTGACATGATCTATATTTGATGAAACAGTAATTGGCCTTTAAAAAAAAAAATCTCAGTTTTATCTTGGTGCTTCTAAACTATTTTAGGGTCTTTTCATTGCCTATTTCATCACCATCTATCTCATTACTTAGATGAACTTCTTCAAAAGTCCCTGCCTCGTCCTTTTATCCTCTTATAAAGACACAAAAATAACAAGAACAGCTTAGGCACTTTGGTTGCACTTCTGCTACTTTTCATGTCTTCACCTATCCTTCTTACAGATCAAAAATCATCTAACGGTTGAGAAATACTAGTATTTTAATTATGCTAAAGAGAACATTTCAGTGCAATAACTGGACATATGCAGATGTTGTAAATTGCTGTGCATTAAGTGTCTAGTTTGGCCTCCCTGAACTCTGAGCATCTCTCTTGAGAGCTGCTTATCAAAAATCAGATTTTCAAATACTCTAATCTCTCTCAGAGAATAAAATCCTGTTATCATTGCCCCAACTGCTCACATAAGAAACAAGCTGCTCCATCAAAATAAAAATAAACCAAAATAATTTCTTTAGATATATTTTCATTCCTTTTCATTACTAGTTCTTATTACATTTTAGTGTGGATCTATTTTTTTTTTTTTTTAGTAGAAAAAGTATAGAACAACTCAAAAAGAAAAAGCAGCAAGGTAGTTCTTGTTGCTATGTAGAAGTCATGCTACCAAAGTTGAAAGTTGCACTCTGCTCTTCTTACTTTAAAATATCATTACCACTATTGTGGGACTTAGTGCCTTCAAATTCCATGTTATCTTCCAGTTACATGATTTCTTTTTTCCTGGTAAAATCAAAAGTGAGGCTATATCTGGGTATAAAATTAAAAATAAGTCCAAAACAATTAAAAAATGTAGTGTTTTGTTTCCTATCAGAAGTGAAAATCCAAGAGGAGAAAATGCCTAGAAATTAATTGTATCCTTTACTTTTCCATTTTGAGAAATTAGGCATACTTTGAAATTTCATGTAAAAAGTTGTGTTTTGTTTTTTTGGATTTGTTTTTTTTTGTTTGTTTTTGTTTTTGTTTTTTTCCCCAGGAATGCATAGCTCAGAACTAAGAAGAACATTTTGGACTTTAATCCTGATTGCTTAGCATCTTAAGAAGCTTAATAATTCAATTATTAGATACATTTATAATCAAATTGGTTTCTATTATTCTGAATCTTTTTTTGGATTTTTCATAGCCAAAAAAATGTTTAAATACATTTTGAATTGAAGTCTCAAATTGTTTCAGTTGTTCCAAATATGTATTTTGTTTTAAAAATATTTTAACTCTCATGCTTTTGTTTTTTTTTTTTTTTTAGGAGTACTACATTACAGTTTCAGTGTTTGGAAAGAGCTGTTTATTATTATCTTCAGATAATTATAAACTGGAAAATTACAATTTTTCAGACTACAAAAGAAACCCCAAAACATAGACATTTGAATTGTAAATAAATTCTAAATAAAGATTAAATCTGTCAAAAACTGGAGATGTTTGAATATTCTGGCTTGCACAACCCAGCTCTTTCAGCAACATGACTAGTCTAAGTGTGGCAGCAAACCTTGTTTGAGTGTTTTCTCCTCTTCAGCTTACACATAGAAAAGGAAGATGGATTCCATTGAAGGGTTTACTGTAATATACAACCCCCTACTCTTTTCCATAGAAATGTCTAGTTCAGTGACGTTCTGGCTGTTTCCTATGGAATGACTCAGGCTGACATAATGAATGAAGCTCTTGCTGGTAAAGCACCTACTCTATTCATCTGAGGAGCTAGAGTGTAGTGAATGGCTGCTGCTGGAAGAGAAATGCAACCTTCTACCTAATGTTATTAAAGAACACTCCAGCAACAACTAAATTGTCTCCTGACCTCTTCCATAAAGTCACATTTTTCAAAATCATTTTTTCTTCCTCTCTGGATGCCTTATTTGGGATGCCTGGCATCTGTGAAGTGGAGGTGCTGAACATCTCCATACGCTATTGGAAGAAGAGAGATGGAAAGCTTCCACTCAAAGTCCCTCTCTGCCCTAATACCCAGCATGTCTTTAGGTATGCCAGGTTTTCTGTCTCCATTTTTATTTCAATTCCCATTAATTTCCCTGGAGTCAACGCAGATTTGTCACTATAAAATTTCCTGCAGAGTTGAAAGTACACTAGTACCCTCTATGCCGTTCTGCTAGCGATCTTCTTCGGACATAACATTTTTTTCAGGGTGTCAGATTTGATATTCTAAATGTTTGCTTTCTTTTAAATGTATTTTAAATATATGTTTGTACATAATGATTTAATAAGTTCATAGTTTAAAATTGTTTCAGAAGAGATTTTAGACAAAGAATAAATAGCTGTTGAAGATATATATCTGATCCTGAATATATATATATATGATTTCTATCAATCAGTGGGACTTTCCTTGAGAAATTCCCACTGAGTGATTTGAAGCTATTTCAACTAGATGGCTTCTGCACTTCTTTGAGCCCTGCAGCTTAAGAAGTAGGCTATAATGTTATGAGACTGTACAGAAGAGCTTAGCTCCATTCAACAAAATAGCTAAACATCAAAACTATTTTTTTTTCACCAGTTCTGAAATAAAATGTCTTGTGATGAAATATGAGAGTCTATTAGAGATCTCCATGTCATTTAAAATCAAAATGCTTTTGGTGTCTGGGATTGAAATTAGCATTTTATTTTAATTTTTTACCAAACTCAGAAACATTTAAAACTCTGAAAAAAAATTTCTCATGGATTTTTTTTTTTTTTTTTAGTGGAGTACTAATTCTAGCCTGCTCCCTTCAAAGGATATACAGAGGAAAGAGGTAAATTTAAAGGATACCAGAGTTCCTTCCAAATGACTGAAAGAACCTTGCTGCTCAAGTTTATGAGATAGCTTATGCCTGTCTGTGTGTTGATAGTTTTTCATTTGTCAGAAACTATTGGACAAAATTACCCACTCTGCTATGGTTTCAGATTTCCTTGCCACCTGTGTGGCAGCTTCAGTTTGTTCTAATGGAGCTTCTTGTCTTTTTCATATGATCGTGTTCCTTGGAAGAGGAAAACTAATATAGTGCCTTGAAGGAAATAAACAATGCACTGACACCAGGAAAGAATCAGAAGATAGAACTACCATTCACATGGATCATCACCGATATATTGGGCACTGGGAAAATTGATTAAAAAAATCATATTCCCAGGCTGTCTGTGCTGTCTAGCCTTGAAGATCACTCGGGAAAGGCAAAAAACTTCATGTAAACAGCAACTGATTCCTGGGGGCACACAGTCCCATCTCCCGGTGCCAGTAAATCTCTGAAAATGCATGTTGATTACCTTACATTTACCAAGAATGACACGTACTTGGAAGGGAAAATATTAATTTTAAAATACTAAGTGACAGTTTCCTTCCACTTTCAAAGAAAAAGAACTTCTTTGGTTGTGAAAGGATTTTATTCATGAATATACAAATTGCTTCTGTCTTCTCTGAATAAGGAACAATTAGAAAAATCAAAAGCTATATACATCAACTTTATGTTTTACTGTAACTTCTGCATAATTTTTCACATGACGTTACATTCTGCCATGCCACATTTTCATAGTCTATGGAAATTTCCTTATTTTTTCATCATGGTTCAGAAAGCACTGTGAAAGTGAACAGAAAGGCTTGCTAAGAGAAACAAATCAATATATAAAACTCAGGAGTCTGTTCCATGAGCTGGTGTAAAAACACATGGTCCCTTTCAGAACCACCGGGCCTTTTCACTCCTATGAAAAGTTATCACACCAAAGCACTGATGGATGATAATTCAAATTCAGAACTGTGCACACCCTGAGTTTTCTTCTTGGCTCCCTGGGGCTCAGATAGCACATGAATTGGTGGGCTAACGTTTTTGAACGTTTTTAAAATACTCAGAAAAATACCAACCTTCAGATCCCAGCTGAGATTTAAACAAAAAAAGAGGTGAGCAAGGTCATAAGAGCTGGTGCTTTTTGAAATATTATCATTTTATATCCAACAGAGGAAAACACAGTTGACCTTAAAGCTGTGTATTTATCTGCATCTCTTTCGTCATGCAATGAGCTCTGCTCACTAAGAGAATGGAAAGACTGCAGGACACACAGATCATCAAAAGATAATTTGTGTTTTCTTTGAAAGTTCCCAAAGCCTCTATTTTCTGCATGGATCTCAGCAACCCATCTTGCTAATTTTAAATGATATTACTTCATTTCCTTGTTAGCTAATAGAGAATTTAGACCTTGAATACTGCTGTCAGTTCTCCACCCTCCACTGCGTCTGCTGTTCTGTCTTCTCCCCATTCCTCTTATATCTTTTCCACCTACTCTTTTTCCGCCTCCTCATCCCTCAATTTCACCATCACCAAATATTGCCTGTAAGCAATTGTTCAAGAGTTTAATGTTCATACAACTTCTTTAGTTTCCTATTGTTAGAGAATGGACAGACTGGTAGGACCTTCTCTAGAACAGGGAATGTTAAGTGCACATTTATTTTCATTTCTAAAAATAAGTAATTTCAAAAGTGCTTATTTCATATTGTATAACTTCGCTGTTTTTTGTATATGAACAACAGATTTTCTTCAAAAAGCAGAAAGCAACAACTGATGGTTTCCAAGTGCTTATCTTTCCTTTTTGATCGCCTCTGTATTTTTCTTCAAATTGTCCATAGGCTTAATTTCTCTAAGCTCAGAGAAGTCCAGAAATTCATGCAGTTTGAGGAAAGCTGCAAGAGTAGCAGTAATTTCCAGAACCACTAAGACAGATCGCAGCACATGCAAGTGACCTTTTGGGGCAGAGGAAAAAGAAAAGGGAAAGATATTTGTTGAAATGACAATGGTCTGTGTTCAATTGGTTCTTATCTTGGCTAGAAGAATATATTCACTGTCGTAGAGACAAGTCAACCTTGTAGGAATTGAGCCTTTTTCTTTCCTTTGAGCAGATATATGAACACAAATACCTCAAGCAAACTGAGTAACTGCAATGGTGTTTCATGCATAAGATTTCCTTTGCACACAGAGGATAAAACTCAGAATTAAGAAGTTCACCTCAGAGTTTTTAATAGATATAATCAAACGCGGTTTCTGCCAAATGCACTATTTCATAGCCGTATTGACTTTTTACCAGCCATACCGAACTTCAACCTTTCCATTGATTTACTTTATGGGAGGCATTAATTATGCTAACAAGATGCTGTTCCCACAATGATGAAATGAAACCAGAGTTTGTGAAGCAGAAGGAAATGCGACTGTGTTTCTACCACATTCATTTTCTGTAAACGCAATGAGAAGGGTTTACAACTGGTTGACTACTCTCCTTTCATTTATCTTAGGCTGGCGCAGACACCTACCATGTAGTGTCATCCTTCCATCATCCTAATCCAATATTAGGAACCTAGAAAGGAACAATGAGGAACATGGCAGCATTGTTAATCCATCACATAAATCCATGGCACACCAACACGTCAAATGCTGCGTACAGTCCCACTCCCCCACCTCAATAAATGTGTGGTAGGACTGAGAGAAGTTTACAAGAAAGGCAGCCAGGATGGTAAGAGGGATGTGATGGCACTCATGAAGAGTGAATAAAAAAGACTGCCAGTGAAGAAATGAGATGAGAAAGAAATGCTATGCACATTTATAAAACCTATATCACAGAGGGTGAGATGAGGAGAAAAAACTGTTTATTGCTTCTCTCAGTAGGAAAATGAGAGAAAAATCATATTTAACTAGCAAGTGATGCATTCAAAGCCAACGGAAGGATGTGACCTGTGGCACAGCTCATAGGTAAGCTTGGGACTCTCTGCTGCATGGCTGACATAAAATGTGTGCAGCTTCAGAGAGTAGAGAAATTTGTGGGAAAAAAAAAAACAAACAAACCCTTGGAGGCTATTCTGCATAAATAACTACCTATGGCTCATTCAAAAATCACCGAGGGCCTGGAGAGTATTCTAGGGAAATGATGTTTCGTGTTTTCATCATTTCTCTATACTTACCTCAATATCAGCTGTGGCCAACTGTTTTGTATAATACCAGGGGGAGAATCCTGCTAACCATCTATGGCTCCTTGACATTTTTATCATTTCTCAGATTTTCCCTGCTCTGTTTTCGGTAGGTTGCTGTGTGGTCAGTCTTCTTGCTGACAGTCAAAAACCCACTCTTCTGTTAGTTTCTTTTTCTGGTTGGAATTAACTTTCTTTACAAAAGTACTTGAAGTTCAGTTAGATGAAGTTGTTTGGCTTAATAATTTGTTTACTGGAAAGCATACTGAAGGCACTAAGTCAATATGCTGGTGTGCACTGAACTTGTATTACAGGTAAAGGAAATAGAATGTGACAATTTTAAAATGTTATAATAATATTTTTCAAAACAATTTTATAAAAAAGCTTACTTTTTTGTTTTCAAAAAATGTTTGGAGAGAATAACTATAGACTTTTTTTAATTCAGAGCTTTTTAAAAAGAAAATGAAAAACAAATATGAAAAATATATTTTGAGTAAAAGTAAATGGTTTTGTTTGAGCAAAATGATATTTTATTTTAATTTTTTTTTTCAGCAACAGAACTACAAGATCAGTTTTTCCCACAGTTCTCTATAAGATCTTAACCAGAACAGACAACTTAAGAATTGAATTTCCATTGTCTATCGTACTAACTTAAACAATCAATACAGAAAAGATTTTATTGTCCTTAACTGACATTTCCCTCTATTGCAGATAACTGTCAACAAACTCCATGTGCTTTCTCCCTGTGTATGCCATTCCTTCAGAAACATTTATTTTAATTCAGAGTGATTCTGATAATTCCATGAATATCAACATTATTATGGATTTTCACCAAAGTATTTAAAAAAATAACTAACCTGCTTTGCTGAACATACGGGATTTTTTTCAAAGGTTAGCCAGGAGATGGTGCTGGCTGGGACTAGATACATCCATATTTCAAACTAAGGACCTACATGTGGCATCATATTACGTTTGCTGTACAATATGTCAGTTGACCTCAGTGACTGTAAAAAAGGTGATATTCAAGAACAAGATGACATTAGATATTAGATGATATTACACAAGGTAAGCCTCATATATAACTTTTGACTTGTAACCTTTATTTTTCAGACAATTTTCCTCAAAAATAAGAAAGAATTAGTTTTGTGGATTTTGTGTGTGTGTGTGTGTATTTGTTGTTTTGTTTGTTTTTAATTTAATCAAGTCAAGAAAAAAATGCTTCTGAAAGGCTTCTTGACTTTTTGAGGTTTGTTTTTTTAAAAAAGAATTCTAAAGACTCTAGAGCAGTAAAATGAAATTGTAATAAGTTTCATCTTCTTGATCCCTTCCCACAAAAATGGAACTGCTTACAAAAATAACAGAAAGTCTAATGAAGAACTTATACTTACCTTAAGTTATAGAACCTAGAAAGAATTTACAGTAAAAATTCATTAAAAGGATAAAATCTGTGTATGATAGGCTAGAAATAGGCTGTAATTGCTGCTGGGGAAGATGACTTATAGATAGTCTCTGCTGAGAGCCCTGGTTATTTCTGGCTCGGTTTCTAGTTCCAGTCCCAAATGGGCAGACTCAAAACAAATGTGTCAATTAGATGCTTAGACAAAATTTTAGCTTTGTCCTTATGCAAACTTCTGCACTTTGTAAACAGAAAGAAAATACAAACTGCACTGTACCTCTCCTTGCATTTGAAGAAGGGGAAGGCAGAGATTTACAAGGGTCCTATGGCTGAGCACTTAAGTGTAATCCCTTGTTTCAAAACTCTTACTCAAGTGGTTCATGAAAAATGTCATTCAGCTTCCCAGTCTCTTCATGAATATGAGATTGAGTTTTATATTTTCTTACTTACGGTATGAAAAACATAGTGTCTTAGCATGTATGCTATGAAAACCATAGCATGTCATGACATGTTTCATCGTTGGATCTAAATTTTGGATCCTTCATGTTACACGAACTGCAAACTGCCTCTTACAGTATTTTCCTTTTATTCACAGTAGTTTTAACAACTCAGTCAAACATATGTGCTTTCTATTTTTGGAAATGGGCAGCTGGATTATCTAGGGGTGTCAATTGCTTAGTATTCAAGAAATTATAAACAGTGATTAATTGAGTCTGGTATTTAAAAAAAACAAAGTACAAAGAATTAAAATTAATGCAGTCTTAATTTTTTTACCATCCGCTTGCAATAACAGAGTATATGTACCGTACTTCACAAAATTTGAAGAGACTTTGGGAAACATCTTTTTGACAGATCATAGTTCACTTACATACAGAGGGAAAAAAAAAAAAAAAAAGAATGAATAAATGAATGAATGAATGAAAAATTCATCTTTCCATGTATGCTTGTGTATACATATTTGTGTGTGCGTGTGCATGCGTGTATATATATATATATACATACACATATATATAAAATAACTCCTCTGTTATCATAGGTCAAAGGTGGTCCAAAATGTTAATATAGACATGAAGAATTTATCTCAGTCAAAAGGAATCATAGAATTATAGAATGGTTTGAGTTGGAAGGACCTTAAGGATTATCTAGTGCCAACTCCCTGCCATGGATGGGCAGGGACACCTTCCACTAGACCAGGTTGCTCAGAGCCCTGTTCAACACTTCCAGGATGGGGCATCTATAACTTCCCTGGGCAGCCTGTTCCAGTGCCTCACCACCCTCATTGTGAAGAATTTCTTCCTAATGTCTAACCTAAATCTACCCCCTCCCAGTTTAAAGCCATTCCCCCTCGTCCTGTCACTACACGCCCTTCTAAAAGTCCCTCTCCAGCTTTCCTGTAGGCCCCTTCAGGTACTGGAAGGACGCTGTAAGGGCATCTCGTAAGGTCATCTCGGAGCCTTCTCTTCTCCAGGCTGAACAAGCCCGACTCTCTCAGCCTGTCCTCACAGCAGAGCTGCTCCAGCCCTCGGATCATTCTTGTGGCCTCCTCTGGACACGTTCCAACAGATGTCCCTCTTATGCTGGGGGTTCCAGAACTGGACCCAGTACTCCAGGTGGGGTCTCACAAGAGAGGAGTAGAGGGGGAGAATCCCCTCCCTCGATCTGCCAGTCACATTCCTTTTGATACAGCCCAGGGTACAACTGGCCTTCTGGGCTGTGAGTGCACATTGCCAGCTCATGTCCAGCTTCTCATCAACCAGCACCCCCAAGGCCTTCGCTGCAGGGCTGCTCTCAAATCAAATGAGAAGGAATCTTAGAAGAAAAGTCTTCCTACCCATCAAGGCAACAAAACATTCGGGATTGCTAGCAAACCTTATTGCTGATTCCTGCAGCAAGGAAAGGTGCCTGGGTGAGAGAGGAGGGCTGCCTGCAGTCCTGATGGGACCAGGGGGCTGCTGCCCAGTCGCACAGATGTCGCTGTCCCAGGCGTCACTCATTTAGCACCAGCCATCTACCCTGATACCTGGGTAGGTCTATGACTGTGCATCCATGACAGGTTTGTGAAGGTTTGATGACATATTGCCGGGGATTGCTAGGCCTGTTTAGTACAACAGCTATTGGCTGTCATAGGTGCTTTTTAGACATGTGGATTTAACTTTGTTATTGGTAACAGTACTGTGTGTTTTGCTGTATTTTATCACATAACTACTTTTTTTGACTATAGTTTATTTGTAACATCTACAGGTTGCTTACTAACAGATTGTAAATTTTTCATGAGCGGTGGCAGAACAGGCCTTCAGGTAAATGTTCAGCTATGGAAGAAAGAGTAGGAAATAAGATCAATCAGCCATCAGCAGTAGAGGTCAACACCGCTGTTTCCCCAGTATGGGACACAGCCCTCAGGCTGGGAGCTAGTCATGGAGGAGGAATTCATTTCATGCTCAGAGGGAGAGTGGTGCCCGCTCTCTGCCAAACTGCAGAGCTTGGTACCATCGTTGCAGTCTTATGCACCTGAACCTCCCTTGTGTCTTGCAGTATGTGGCAGGCTCCTGTTATCAAGGGATATACACCCTTGCAGACCCTTCTCCCCTCACAGTGCTCTGAAGCTCTCCTAACCTTTACTGCACAAAAAAAAAAAAAATAAATTCTGCTGTGAAAATAAGATGGATCCTTAGCTGAAGTACCATATATATTTAAATGAAAACATCATGGTATTTGGTTACTTATTATCAGTATAATAGTAACTGTAGACATACATATTCACTTACAACTATGGAAGGTATTTGTGAGATGTGTTTATTTTCACTGATAAACAAGAGAAGAAACTTCTTTAGAAGATCAGATGCAATTCTAAGATTTTTTTTCTTTTCAGTTGCCTTTTTTTTCCTCTAGATTATCTTATCTTCCTGAATCCCATGGTCACGTGAGTCATTGTTACAATGGGTCATGTCAGCAACATCCTTTATTTTAGCTTTTAAAAAAGTCTTGTTACCCTGGCAACTGCCATATTACCTCCTTGAAATAACATGCACGATATAGAACTTGATCTTTTGCACTGTAGAATGTTCAAGGGAAAATGTTCAGTGTTAAGCATTTTTTCCCCAAAATTTTAATGAGGTTTGAATGATACTTTTAATGATTTGTCTATCTGTTTTTCCCATTTAAAATACTTTAATAAAGAAAATAAATTAGTGCACCAATGCATACATCCATCCCTACTGACCCCTTCAGTTAGTGACAGAACTGACAGTAGCATTATTTCCATACAGATACTATAAAAGTTATATCAATGATTTGTTTCAGTCATTGCATTCTGCTTACTCCATTTCCCTCAAATAGCTCAGACAATAGAGTCATTAAGCTAAGGCAGACAGAAAGGTCTTCCCTCAGCTCACATCTATCTAAATTATTTTATTCAAAAATTCATAGATTTTAAGACCAGAAGCAGCCATTGTGATTATCTAGTCTGGAGTCTTGCACAGCACAAATCACAGAATTTCACCCAGCAGCCGCTCAACAAGCTACAAATATCTTGCTGAACTTTTAGGAACATATCCTTGCTAACCACCTTTGTGCAACAAATGCAAGCAAACATCTAGACTGGGATCAGCTTTTATTGCTGCCAAGGTGAAGGCAAAATATGTATCCCATATTTTGCAAGCTTTGCCTTGTCCTGGACTTTCTCAGCCTTGGCCTTTGGAGCAATTTATTGTGTCGCGATTGCGTGTTTCAGCTTCTGAGGGACACACAAGCTTTCCGGCTTCTAAGTGTCCTGGGGATAAAGGTTAGCAATGCCTCAACAACAACAAAACAGATTTTTCATTCCAAAGTATGCATTTCTAAAAACGCAGTAACTGAAATGAAATGTCAAGCAAAGTATTTTGTTCAATCATTTATGATTTTCCCATTCCTGTTCCTGGAGTTGCCGGTGTTGCAAGCCCTCCCTCCCCCAGCACACCCTCCCAGTTTTTTGTCCAATTCTGTTTGCCCTTAAACCTCATTGATTTTCCTATCAGTCGTTAAGCTGACAGCTATGCCTTTCAGAATCTCTGCAGACTCTACAAGCCATCTAGAAATTAACCTACTAAGCAGGTGCTGGTAATGTTAAACTAGTAAGATTTATCAAGACAGCAAAGACGTATTTCTTTAGTAGTATATAATCCTTTTCTTTCTTAGCTGAGTCAGAAAGCTGGAAACAATATTTGCCGAGCCAGCATAAAGTAATGAACACTTCATGCAAATGACTGGGGTCAGATTTCAAAGGAGAGATTGCTGGCATAGCAAATAATAGAAAAAAAGTCAGTGAAAAATTCTGTCCTGATTTTTCTTTGAAAAGTGAAAATCCAAGAATTTTTCTATGAACTCTTTTGAAATGTTTTTTCCTACTTCTGAAACATTTTTTCTTTCTTCTCATTTTTACTAAAGAATTTTGAAAAGGAACTGGATTTGTTTTAACAAATTTGCATTTAGTATTATCTGCATGCATCACACAAAAAGATTGAACTCGAATCTTTTTCCTCTGACAGGTAGCATAAGTCTGCTGAATTCAGTGAAACTTCACAGTTGGAGATCCAAAGAAAATGAGAAGAAATCCAGCTGTTTCTATAAAATTTGAGAACAGTGGGGTTATTTTTGTACATTTAAAAACATGACTTCTATAGATTTTGATAATTTTTCTTTATTAGAGAAGAGAAATAAAAGAAAAATGTCTGTTCATTGCTTCAGGCCTGGGTTTTCTAAACTTGACTGAAGCAATTAAGGGTGATCTTAACACTGGTAATAAATACACATCTTTCAGAATTGTCTTCCTGTGCTGCATATGTAGTTATGGCAATTTTGTGAAAATTTACACTACATAAAAAAAACCAACCAACCAAACAAAAAACCCCACGAAACCAATGTGGCTCTCAGTCACTTTATGCTTAGACAAAGCAACTTTTCCACTTGTTTCAAGCAATGAAATTGGAGAGAGAAAATGCACTGTTGGAAGTATGGGAGGAGACAAACAAATTACTAATAAAGAAAAATATTGAAACAAGCCAAGCCATGCTGCTTCTTTTCTCCAGATTGGTGAAACAGGTATTGCATGCATGACATTAAAAACCTCTCTCTGAGCTTCCCAGGAGGTAGGACTGGCTTTGAACTAATAAATGAAAAATACAGTCTGAGATTGTGCAGGTTTGTAAAGTTTTCTTCTCAGGAGTCTCTTCTCAGGAGTAAGCACTGTTAGAACCCTACAATGACCAGCTAAAATTCCTCTAGTTTCAAACTCCATAAAAATGAAGAGATCTTAACCTGACTGCTATAACCCCAAGTTTTTACTCCCCCAGTCCACAAAAAAATGGAAATTTTAATTTTGATAAACATATTATAAAAAATATAACATATATTCTTATTTCTCAGTTGGAAGAAGGCATTGTTTTAGTTTAAGACCTGTTGCCTACTTCTGTGGGGTTAAGGGGTTATGAAATCACATTTGCATTTGCAAAATAATATATCTTAAATAAACAATTTTTCTGGAGTTGCATTTTCAGAAGTAGACATCCTATTTGTCTGCCCCATGCATCTCCCCCACATGAGGTATAGACAACACAGGAACGGTCCGCTTACTGGGTATACACTCTACTGGATCAAACACTGGCTGGATGGTTGCGCCCAGAGTGTGGTGGTGCACGGGCTGGTCACAAAAGGAGTTCCCCAGGTCTCAGTGTTGGGGCCATTTGTCCTGGTTTCAGCCAGGACAGAGCTAGTTTTGTTTTCAGCAGCTCCTGTGTTTTGGATTTATTATGTGAAACATGGTGACAGCACGCTGCTGGTGTTCGTTGCTGCTGAATGATCAAGGACATTTTACAGTTTCCCAAATTTTGCCAATGTGCAGGTGCAGAAACTTGGGAGGGGCACAGCCAGAATAGTCCTGATCCAAACTGGCCAAAGAGAGTATTCCATACCATAGATGTCATTCTCAGTATAAGGGAGGGTCAGCCATTGCCCCCTCTCTTGGGTTCCTTGCTTGGTTTGTTTTCTGTTCATGTTCCCTTCTTGTTACTTTTATTTTCGTTTGTTTTCATTCGGGCCTTTTTGTTCAGCTGTTTGTTTCCTCGTGCTCTCTCTGGAACTTGCTGTTCTGGGAGAGCTGCGGGGGAATATCCCTGCTCCCTGGCTGCTGCTCCAGACAGGCTGTATTAGTCGTTGGGTGGTGAGAAATTGTGCATCGTTCATTTTATATAACCTACTATTCTTACACATTATTATTATGATTAACATATTTTTATCTTTTCCTTTCCTGGCTCGGTAAAGTGTTTTTATCTCAACCCATGGGCTCGCTCTCTCCATTTCTCCTCCTCATCCCATCGGGGAGGGGTGAGCGAGCATCTGCGTGGTCCAGTTACCGTTTGGGGCTAAGCCACACCACCACTCCTGTTTAATATCTTTATCAATGATTTGGATAAGGGGATCGAGTGCGCCC